>CAUYQU010036817.1:0-16611 GCA_963574635.1 Cheracebus regulus
GAAGGAAGGAAGGAAGGAAGGAAGGAAGGGAGGAAGGAGAAAGAAAGAAAAGAAAAAGAAAGAAAGAATGAAAGGAAGGAAGGAGGAAGGAAGGAAGGAAAAAGAAAAAGAAAGAAAGAAAGAAAGAAAGAAAGAAAGAAAGAAAGAAAAAGAGAAAGAAAGAAAGATAGAAAGAAAGAAAAAAGAAAGAAAGAAAGAAAGGAAGAAAGAAAGAAAGGAAGAAAGAAAGAAAGAAAGAAAGAAAGAAAGAAAGAAAGAAAGAAAGAAAGAAAGAAAGAAAGAAAGAAAGAAAGACCAAACTATGGAGGGGTAAGAAGGCATTGAGGCATCTGGTGGTAATCTCATAAATTTCAGTTCTTTGATACATTTTTGAAAAGGCTGAAGGTCTCTTTCTGAAGCTTTTCAAAGCCTCAGGAACTGACCCTTCTGCTGTTAAAGCTTGAAACTTCTATTTGTTCCAGCTA
Organism: Cheracebus regulus; assembly: GCA_963574635.1. Lineage (NCBI taxonomy): Eukaryota > Metazoa > Chordata > Mammalia > Primates > Pitheciidae > Cheracebus > Cheracebus regulus. Next base: position 465 of record CAUYQU010036817.1, read on the forward strand.
AAACAAATCACTTTCTACATTTATCCAACACAGCTTTCTGTGGGAATCTTGGGCTAGTTTCAATTGAAATTCAAAATAAAAAGCACACAAGTATACATGTATACATACATACCCATATCCCATCAAAGTTCTTCTGGAAAAATTATTTTTCCCATTGCTTTCTGCAGGTCCTTTCAGTCTTCATATCCATGCTGAAGCTGTGGAGATGTTAATTTAAAAGAATATGACGTATAAGTGAAGGGAAGTTTTGAGAAGTTTTAAGTGATCAGCCAAATGAAGAGAATTTACTTTTCTACAATTGTTTTACATGGAATGAGATATTTCTGTGTGACATGAGCATAATTTTAGAGGTAGTACTGAAAATTGATAAGTGATTTACACATTAATTAAAGAAGGCTTAGTACAAGAAAGGGACTCTTTGAAATTGAGAATTACAAATAAAGCATCTTCAATGTGAAAAAACGTGAGTGAAATGTAAGTTTAGAAATGTGAGCTTAAATGAATTCTTATAGTCATCATCCATTAATAAACAAAACTATACACCAAATTGATTTTTAAAATTAGCAACAAATATCTTGATTAATATATTTTGGGTTTTTTAATTTTTTTTTTTTTTTTTTTTTTTTTTTGAGACAGAGTTTCACTCTGTTCCCCAGGCGGGACTGCAACGACGCGATCTTGGCTCACTGCAACCTCCACCTCCCGGGTTCAAGTGATTCTCCTGCCTCAGCCTCCCGAGTACCTTGGATTATAGGTGCCCACGACCACACCCGGCTTATTTTTGTATTTTTAGTAGACACGGGTTTTCACCACGTTGGCCAGGCTTATCTCGAACTCCTGACCTCAGGTGATCCACCCACCTTGGCCTCCCAAAGTGCTGGGATTACAGGTGTGAGTCACTGTGCCAGGTCTGCTTTTGTTTTCTTTTTTCCTAGATTTTGGTAGGAAAATATGTTGTGTCTACTGAGTCCTGTATAATCTCTATAACTATTTGTTTTCTCCTTACCTATGCTGAAAGGATTTATATTAGACTCCTTGATGATAGCCTTTTCAATCTGAAACATGAGGCACACAAAGAATAAGATGACATTAATTAAACCTTATAGTATTATTAAAGAAGTTTAATTTAGACAGAAAACATTAGTTATATATCTAGTGGAGTCAGCAGTTTACCTACAATATGTGGAGCATCTACAGTTTTCCTTTATTGTAAAAAGTGTCTCTCTAATTATACATCTAATTAAATGCTTGCATATATAGTGATTTTAAAGTATTCGGGAATCTACACACTGCATGTTAAAAAATGGATGTATATTTTTAATGCAAGTTATGTCATCTTTTCTTCTTTTCTTATTTAGGTATTCTAGGATTCTCTCAGTGCACTTGTATAACTTTCACATTACAGAAGTACTAAAAGAGATATTGACTTGGTATGTGTCTTGTTCCCTTCTGGCTGGGTAACAAAATTTCTGGACAATTTTTAAAGAACCTAATTGTATTTATCACACTTCTAGTGGCTAGTGAGTTCAAGATCAAAGTGTGGAAAGATTTCATGCCTATGAGGACATTTTGTTTCAAAGATGGATGCCAAACATGAGGGAAGAGGAAGTGGTAAAGAAGCAGGGCATGGGGAGGTTTTAGAGCAGCTAATCTACTCTGAAAATATTATAATGGTGCATACATGTCTTTATACATTTGCCCAAACCCATAGGATGCGTAATACCAAGATATCTCAGTTGGACTTTGGGTGATTATGATGTATCAGTGTAGACTCACCGGTTTTGCTATATATACCACCCTGGTGGGAGATACTGACAATGGAGGAGTTATTCATGTGTAGGCATGGAAGTGTATGGAAAATCTTCATATCTTCTGCTCTTTTTGCTAGGCACCTGAAACGTTCCTAAAAATTAAAATGTATTAAAAGGAAAATAAATAAACCAGACACTAAATATTTGTAGATAACTCATACATAGATACATCAGTAATTTTATCAGCAAGCATCATTGTTATTACTTGACTCAAAAGTTTTAAATAATTCCTTCCGGAAAATGAATTGGGTAACATTTTATTCAAAATGATAACTGTATAATAAACCACTGTTGTAATACAGCTCACTCAACTCTGCATTTGTCTTCCATTACCACAAACTTAACGTAAATTGTCTCACAGTTCCATAGGTCAGAAGTCTGAAATGGTGGCTGAGCGCAGTGGCTCACAACTGTAATCCCAGCACTTTGGGGGGCCAAGGTGGGCAGATCAGGAGGTCAAAAAATGGAGACATCCTGGCCAATATGGCAAAATCCCGTTTCTACTGAAAATACAAATGGCCGGGTGTGGTGGCTCGCACCTGTAATCCCAGCATTTTGGAGGCCAAGGCGGGCAGATCATGGTCAAGAGGTCGAGAGCAACCTGGCCAACATGGTGAAACGCCGTTTCTACTAACAATACAAAAAATTAGCCAGGCGTCGTGGTGTGTGCCTGTAGTCCCAGCTACTCCAGAGGCTGAGGCAGGAGAATTGCCTGAAACCAGAAAACGGAAGTTGCAGTGAGCTGGGATCAGCCACTGTACTCCAGCCTGGCAATGGAGAGACTCCCCTCAAAAAAAAGTCTCCCAGCTACGTGGGAGACTGAGGCAAAAGAATCACTTGAACTCAGGAGGTGGAGGTTACAGTGAGCCAAGATTTTGCTGCTGCACTCCAGCCTGGCCACAGAGCTAGATGCTGTCTCAAAAAAAAAAAAAAAGAAGTGTGAAATGGGTCTTATTTCTTACTTGACAAAGATCAAGATTTAGGTTAGCTGTATTTCTTTCTGGAGACTTTATTGAGTAATTCATTTCCTTGTGACAATATTCAGGTTGTTGAGAGCATTCAGTTTCTCGTGGTTTGTAGGGCCCTGTTTCCTTGCTGGCTATCAGGTCTCACCTATCTGCCTTGGTTTATTACTTTCTTAATCTTCAAAGCTAGGAGTGGTAAGTCCAGTCTTTTTCACATGTTAAATATTTTCTATCTCTTCTTTTGCATCTCTCTGATGCTCCTATTTTTCTTCTTCTTCCATTTTGAAAGTCTCATTTAATTATTCTGGCCCAGTAGGTAATTCAGAAAGATCTTCCCATTTTGAGATCGAAAACATTAGTCACTTCTGAGGTTTCATTTTGCCATGTATTGTAATGTATTTATAGGTTCTGTGATTAGGATGTGGACTTTCTGAATGTTAGGCATTATTCTGATGATCATAAGTTCACATATGTTAAATACACTGATATGGTTTGGCTGTGTCCCCACCCAAATCTCATCTTGAAATTTGGCTCCCATAATCCCCATGTCATAGAGAGGACCCGGTGGAAGGTAATTAAATCATGAGGGTGGGTTTTTCCTGTGCTATTCTACTGTAGTAAGTAAGTCTCACTGTATCTGATTTTTTTTTTTTTTTTTGAGACAGAGCCTTCCACTGTTGCCCAGGCTGTAGTGCAGAGACGCGTTCTCAGCTCACTGCAATCTCTGCCTCCTGGGTTCAAGCAATTCTCCTCCTCAGCCTTCTGAGTAGCTGGGACTACAGGTATGCACCACCACACTCAGCTAATATTTTTGTATTTCTAGTGGAGAAGAAGTTTCACCATGTTGGCCAGATGGTCTCGATCTCCTGACCTCATGATCTGCCTGCATCGGCCTCCCAAAGTTCTGGGATTACAGGCATGAACCACCCCACCAGGACTGGATCTGATGGTTTTATAAAGGACAGTTTATAAAACTGTGAGGCCTCCCCAGCTTTGTGGAACTGTGAGTCTATTAAACCTCTATTTCTTTATAAATTACCTAGTCTCAGGTATTTCTTCACAGAGGCATGAGAACAGACTAATATATATACATAAGTGCATATACTTATAGAAGTAATTATATTTTTATGTATTTTCAGAAAATAATTTCTAACTTTTCCATGCAATAGAAGACGGGGATTAAAATTCCAGATAATTAAGTCAATACCAGGACCTCAATTTATTTAATCTCTTAAGAGATTAATTAAGCATAAATATTTATATATAGTTAATGATGGAGATTGTGTTGCTGTTATAAGAGGTAAAATTTTGATCACAAATTACATGGAAATTATTAACTTGAATTTCAGGAAAATTATTTCTCATAATTAATTAAGCTAGACAAAAAATAGACACTATAAGCAGACAGAGAAGGTCTCTAAGAATTACAGGATTTTAATCAACTTGAGCAATCAGCCTGTTTTATAGCATCTTGCCCTCTAGGCTGTTTCTTCCTAAATCATGTGTGGAATGAGCTCTCCAAAGTTGATCACCTAAGATCTTTACAGACTCCAGCAACTTATTGATGAACTTGAGTGAACTTTCCTTATTCCTATGCTAAAGTCTCCGCCCCAAGAGGAGATACTATTTTATTACTGTAATATGCCACCTATGTGCAGGCACAGTGACTCACTGCTTTTGGGTAGCAAGAACCCCTTCTCTACATGTGATGGGGCACCCTCTCCATCACCCCAGAAAACCCTCCTGCTACTTACTCTAGGGGAAACACTGCTATGGAGAATACTCCTAATTTTCTCCTTCCTTGCCAAGCAATAATGCCCTTATTGAGCAAAACCTGCATCCTCGTAAAGAGTCATTTGTTACTTGCCAGACAAATGAACCACTTCCCAAAGAAGTGGTATTGTCAGGTAATGGGGATGGATTAATGTAGGAGTCCAGACATTAGAAGATAGGCTTGGTGAACACAGCTGTGGCATTTGACAATGAAGAAATAAGTAAGATGCCTAAATAACTGGCAGATGTTTGGAGGACATTTAGAGGCTACTTGAAGTTACAGGAAAAGAGAAAACATATTTTGGAGAAGTTTGTATGAAATATATTTTGAAATCAACTGGGATTATGAATAAATTTTAAAAGTATATGTTTTAAAACAGAATTCTAGTCAAAGCAATTGAATTACTAATTACTGCACCTGCATAAACACATCAATAAAAGTATACAGATATATATATATATACACATACATGTTTGTGTATATATATATATATATTTTATATGTAAATATATAGAAAAATATGTGAAAAGCATACTAATATGTGACTGCACACTAGATATTGACACTGTGCTAATTGCTAATAGCATGTATCTATATTGGTAAAATTAGTTTCAGGTTCTAATGCAAGTGGTGGTTTTTCCAAGGTTATTAGAAATATAATGAATGAATGATAATATTGTATGTAAATACACATAAATTTAACCTCTTGAAGGTATGAATATATACCTGAATGTTTGTATGTATGTACATAAACTTGCATGTGTGTATATGCATAGTTGCCCATTAACACATCAATTTGAGTACTGTATGTCAAAAGTAGGAATAAAAGTCAGTGATCTGGGTAAGAATTGAAGTGATATTATCCAAATGAACATAAAATTTTTAGTATCGTCTATTTAAATCATCTTCTATTAAGTTCTCTGTAGTAGATTTACACATCAGAAATAATAATAAAGAAGAATAAACATGTTACTCTTACATATATTTTATTTTGAGTTCCAAAGTAGATATAACACATTGAAATAAATCATTTTCTAAATTTCTTAAATTTTCTAATTTCTAAAATAATTATGAATATATAACTTCTGACCCACTAACCACATTGCAATTTCATATTTCAACATAGTAGAATAAATGTACATTCATTACATCCACAATCCCCACAGTAAAGCATTAAGAAAAAGAGAGTTCTCCAGTGCAGTGTTACTTATTTACCATTGATCTAAATAATAGGCAAAGTGAACTATCATTAATCATATTTGTTTCCCTCCTTTGAAGAGAAATCTCAATATTACAACTCAACTAAATATAAGGGTTTATTACCAGAGACTCAAAGTTTTTGTTATGCGATAGTGAATTTTGTAGATCAATATAATAATTTCAGCTAATAAGTAATAAGATAGATATAATGTTATAAATCAGTGAATCAAAAATATAGAGCCCATGCAAATTGGACTACAAAAATCCTGATCACAACTATTATAGATGTAATAAACTCAAAAAGTGGGTGACATGAATGTTAATGTACCATCTGGTTCCAGAATTCCTAAGTTCATTAACCTTTTTAAAATAAAATCTGACTTTTATGTAATAGTAATGATACTCCACTACATGCAGATTTAAAACACATTCTATTAAGATTGAAATAGTATTATAACTTGCTAATTTTCAAATATATCTCTATCAACTCACTTGGACAAGGAGAAGCCAGACCTCTTATCTATCATGATCGCCTAACCCACCTTTTGCCTGCCAATTGCCTAACCTGTTGACCAACTGCTCTACCTTACCCCTCCCTAATTGCTGTTTTTTTCACCCATGGTTACTTTTCTTTCCTGCTATATAAACCCCTCATTTTAGTCTGTCAGGGAGATGGATTTAAGACTCCCTTCTCTTTAGCTGCCACACCCAGATAAAGTCTTTTCCCTTAGCAGTGCTTATTATTTCAGTGGATGGCTTTCTGTGCAGGGAGAGGCTGGACCTAGACAGAACCCTTGGTGTTTGGCTAACATTTGCGAGGGAATAATATGGTAAAAGTATTTTGAGATGTGGGCAATAAAGACCTTAAGAGTTGATACATTTGAATATTTTTGATTGTAGATCATGGGAAAAGGAGACCGAGAATTTTGCTGAAATAAAGAAATCTTTATTTGTGCTTCAAAAAGTTTAATCTGCAAGTGAAGCATGAAAAGTATCACAGAAGCAGAGAATGCAAGAAGGGAGAAAAAATGTAATGGTTCTATTTCAAACTGAATATTAAGGCCTTCAGGATGGTGGAAATAAAAATGAAGAGGAGAAAAGAAATGATAAATATTACAAAAAATGTATAAATAGAATCTACAAATACAGTAAATGTGAGGAAAATGTGCAGAGGTTTAATCAAGCGTGACCTCATATTTATATAATAATACAGACACTAGAATGGATTTCATGTCTTCATTATCATAAATTTAAGGTGATAAAATATCACAATATTTCGATGCAATGCCACAAGGCATTCAAGTTTTAAAGATAACCAATTAGGAAAAAAAAATGATTAAAAGATAGCTGCCTCAGTTTATAACATATTTTTTCACAGTTTATCTTGGCATTAACAAAAAATAATTCTTAGAGTGAAAAATTTAGGCAAAACAACTACTCAGCTAAAATTACCAAATAAGTCAGCCCAATCTTATCTGGGTTAAACTTAAATTTCTTGGCTAATGGAAGTTGGTTTTGTGTGTATCACCAATCATGAATCTTAAGAGTTTACGTGATCTAAAATTGTGTATTTGATGTTTTACATAACAAAATGAATGGGCCTGAAGATTTAGAGACCAGGTTATAGGAATAATTTTACACCCTGGTGCTTAAATATGCAATATCCATGTAGTAACTTAGATAAAAAAATTACTGAGGCAGGATTCCTTATGTTATGTTTGTATCATACCTTAGTTTTGTCTTACTTACTTCTATATTTGGCATAGGTAAACCCTATTTTTGCTCCTGTCAAATTATATGCATTAATTTTATCAAACAACAAATATATTTAAAGAGGATCCAGCTAGACATATATTTTATTTTTTGGCATGCATTTGCATAAGTCTGTCAAAAGAATAACACAGCTCACTTTTTAACATTCTGAATGCAAAATTTTTCTCACATAGTAGAAAAATGAAATGTTATTATTGTCAAAATATAAACTGAACCACACTAACATTTTAAAGTTTATTTTAACTCTCTAAAAGAAAGAGCATTAAATTCAAAGTCATAGGAATATGAAGGAAAGGATTTGTTTTTTGTTTTTTCAAATAAGGTGAACACAGAAATAAAGCCAAGTGACTGTTTTATTGTTTGCAGCTATGTAGTGGCCTCATGTAGTGGCCTTATTTGGTCTATCCCATTGTAAACTACCTGGTTATATAACTGTAAGTTAATAGTCAATTATTGGTGAAGCTTAACTTTCTTTTTTATTAAGATATGCATTTACATGAAATAGCCTAAATTAAATTTCACCTATGTTTACATATCAATCAATGTTAAGGCCACTTTCAAGGCCTGTCTTTTTCTGCTCAGGGATTATTTTCAGGCCTAGTCTCCATTTCATTTTACTTAAACTGGACTAATAACACATGATTACAAATTAGAAATATATAAATGCAAAGATAACAGTGTCTATTTTATGAGACAGGCTCACAAACTGCATTTCTTCTCAGATCCAACTTATCTCCATGTAGTGCATCTACCTATGTCCTAAAGCAAAAGCCTAAACACCTTAAAAATAACTCAATAGAAGGAAAAAGGGAAAAAGCAAAAGAGGCAAGAAAGAAGGAGGCATAAGTGGTGGGAGTGAAAAGGAGGGACACATCTCTTCAGTTGGAACTTCCTAGAGGAGACTTTGTCAAGCCACCAAGTGATTTATTCTGATTTTGGCTGTGCCATTCAGGAAAGAACACTTCGGAACACAGTAACTTTACTACTGAAACAGGAAAGGTTCCCTTGTACCTCTCACAGGGTGTGCAATGAAGGTGTGGCTCACTTCTTTGGTGCCCCACTGTTCAAACCTCTAGGGGAGACTGTGGACTGGTAGGCTGCGGGGCTCCGACCCCACAGCAGTGTCTAAGGTTCAATGTTTACAGCTCCTGAAGCCCCAGTGGCCATGTGTTACAGAGTGCTCTTTTAGTTTGCTGTCTATAGACAGCTTATGTTACCTAGCTCAATTAGACCCTCAACTTGTCACTAGGACAGAGGGCTTTCTGTATCCTGGGTTTTTGCTTTGATGTACCGGAAGAATTGGATCACACGTGGGCTTAAGGAATGAGTGCAAAGTTTTATTGAGTGGAAGCAGTTCTCCACTGATAACAGAGCCAGATAGGAGATGGATTTCCCCTGGAGTTGGGCCACTCAACGTTCCTGGCTCTCCTCTGACTGCCTGGCCAAACTCCACATTGTTCCACCGGTCAGTGGCCTGCCGGCCTGCTGGTGCCTGCCAGCATACTCTCCTGCTGGCATGCTCTCATGGAACAGCCACTTGTGTGTTCTTCCCCTATGTGTTCCTCCCGATGTCCACCACTTGTGTCCCCCTGCGAGGGTCTCCGGGTTTTTTATAGGCCCAGGATAGGGGTGTGGAGAGCCATGGTGGTCTTGGGAAATGCAACATTTGGGCACAAAGGCAGGATGCCTGTCCTCACCTAGGTTCATGGGGGTGGAGTCGTAGCCAAGGATCATGCCCTTCTCTACCCAGCACTTCCCTTTCTCACTTCTGTTTCATTTAAAGGAAGCACGCTCTTCACTTTCCAGCACTCTGGGAGGCTGAGGCGGTGGATCACCTGAGGTCAGGAGTTCAGGAGCAGCCTGACTAACATGGAAAACCCGTCTCTACTAAAAATACAAAATTAGTCAGGCCTGGTGGCACATGCCTGTAATCCCAGCTACTCAGGAGGCTGAGTCAGGAGAATTGCTTGAACCTGGGAGGTGGAGGTTTCAGTGAGCGAGATCACGCCATTGCACCCAGCCTGGGCAGAAAAGAGCAAAACTCTGTCTGAAATAAAATGAAGGTTGTCATTTGATCCATTTGTAATACACACAAGTAAGTAAAGAACAGAAATTCAGCATTGTTTTTCTCAAATCAGAAGATATCCATTAGCCCCTGAACTGTACCTCAACCTGCAAATGGTTAGTAAAGATCAATTATGTTTCAGGCCCACTGGTGAATAGTAATCTGGCTGGGCCCTGAAGTAGATAAAATTTGAGACTAATTGAAGGGTCTGATGGGACTCCACAATAAGGAATTCTTCAGAAGACATATGCTAACCCAAGTTCCCTGGAGGCACACTTGGGTTAGTAGTAAGCAGATTGCTGATAGTCGGGCCTGCCTTTGAAGGCTCTGGGGCACAATGCCTGAGAATTTAGGAGAAACCCACATAGCAGCACCATGCAGTGACAAAGGATGCCACAGCAATGAGGACTTCCCCATGATGCTATGACAGGTACAGGTGATAGGGACAGGAGGCAGAGAAATTCTAGGCAGAAAATATCAGTTCCCCATAAAACCCCACCCTCAAGCCTGAAACCACAGCTCAAAGTGAAAACTTACATCCCTGTTTTCCCGCTTGAATGTTGCCTTTTTCTAAACCAAGTATGGCCCAGCCTGCTTCCCATCTTGTACCTGCAAAACCCCAGACTCAGCCAGTAGAGAAAGAGTAGCAGCTGGATGTTGGAGAACGTGACTGGACATCAGAGAGAAGTGGCTTGACTTCAAAAGGATGGTTCGATGGTGTAACTTCAGAGACGAATCCAGCCGGAGATGACTGGACTTCAGGGGAAGATTAGCTTACACCCCATCTTCTTTACAGCTCCCCTTTCCACTAAAAGCCCCTTCCGACTGCAATAAAATCCATTGCATTTACCCTCCTTCAATTCGTTCATGTGACCTCATTTCTCCTGGACACTGGACAAGAGCTTGGGAGCCAAGAGTATGGACGCAAAAGGCTGTCACACTGGACCTCTGCCCTTGCTGGCGGAAGGCAACTGCCTAGTGAAAATGCAGAAGGCCCTCTGAGCAGTTAACACTTAAGCTGTCCACAGACAGCAGAGCTAAAAGAGTACTGTAACACTCTCTCTGGTGCTCCAGGGCTCGTGGACACTGCCTGCAATGCTGCTGTGGGGCCTGCGTGGAGTTTGCTCCTGCCACTCCCAGAAGCTCTCATGCTGGCTCATGCACCTGGTCACCTGCACCACTCCCTCCCGTGGAGGGTAGAACACAGCAGGTGTGAGTGAGTGGAGTTCTCCCTTGTTGGCGCTGAAGAGGCTAGCTGGCTCCATCACTCATGCACTCCAGTTCCCACCTCACTCACTTATGTGTTCTCTCCTATGAGGAGTCGAGAGCAGCAGGCTGAGTGGGCAAGGCACCCCTGTCCTGAGTCCCGTGAAGGGGTCAGGGAAATATAATATTTTGCTTCACAGACCCCAACACAGGCCTTCCTGTAACCATGGGAGCCTGGGCTTCCAGCTATTGAGGTTTAAAAACAAAACAGAATCAGTCACTAAGATCCTACTTTGTGGCAAACTCATGTAGTTCTATGATTGGGGCTAAAATATTTTTGTATTACCATTGAAATTATTTAAATATTTCCTTCTTGCTAACAGTTGCTAAACACAACATTCTTGACATGGCTAGACATATTTAAAAATTATTAGCTTTTCATGAGATATATTTATAGGTATATAAATATGAAATTGTTCCTTATATGACCTTGCTAATTAAAATATTTTAATGTTATAAAATTAAAGGTGGAAACAGAAAAAAAGTCAAAGACTTTACTATTAAAGAAATGAAATGCAGTGTCTGGCCGTGGTGGCTCATGCCTGTAATCCCAGCACTTTGGGAGGCTGAGGCAGGCAGATCACGAGGTCTGGAGTTTGAGACCAGCCTGCCCAACGTGGAGAAACTCCATCTTTACTAAAAATACACAAATTAGCTGGGCATGTTGGTGGGCACCTATAATCCCAGCAACTCAGGAGGCTGAGGCAGGAGAATCACTTGAACCCGAGAGGCAGAGGTTGCGGTGAGCTGAGATCGCACCACTGCACTCCAGCCTGGGCGACAGAGAGAGACTCTGTCTCAAAAAAAAAAAAAAAAAAAAAAACACAATAAAAAAGAAAAAAAGGAATGTAGTTAGGAGGATGAATGCCCACGTTTACTGGCCAGAAAAATAAAATATATACTTTATATAAATCTAGAGTGGTAAGAGATAAGAGATCTTTAGGGACAGCTAGTCCAGTTTTCCATCGGATGTTGAATCACCTATTTAACAATCTGCCAGACAGCTGCTCATCCAAGCTGTGCCTGAAAACTTCCAGTGATGCAGACAATATTATGGCTTAAGGTTCTGCCTCTCTAGAGACAGTCAGAGGTATCCGTAGACAGCTCTTAGTGGTGGAAAATTTATCTTAACGTTTAGCTAAAATTATGTTCCCTGGAGTTTCAACTTTTTCATTCCAGTTTGAAGCATCAGGGCTATAAGGAACAAATCAAAGGCCTCTTGCAGATGAAAGCTCTTGGTCTATTTAAGGGAACTCTCATATTCCCCTTGAGTTTTCTCTCCTAGAGATTCAATACCCACAGTTTCTTTAAGGAGGCTTCATCTGTCACATTGTCAATTCCCTTCATAATTCTAGTCTCCTCAGCTCTGAATATCTTCCACTTTGTCAATATCTTTCTGAAAGTCTGGTGACTTGAACCAAACAAACAGATTCAGCCAAATGACAGGCAGCATACTATCACTTTCTTTGTTCTGGCCTTCTATCACTTTTCTCACTTTATGTGTCTATCATTGTAACCACGTTCAAAATGACATTTTTGGCAGTATGACTTATGATGATTCATGTTATTAACATGACTTACTGTTGCCTTGTATTGGGTTTATTGTCCATAAATTGTCAGGATACTTTTTTAAATCAATACTGCTACCCTTCCCTCTGTTTGTATTAAATCCTTGTTTTTCATCTGAGAACCTCACATTAAATTCAGCTAACTTTTATCATGCAGTCTTAAATTCATTTAACTGGCTTGCCAAGAAAACTGTTGTGTCCTGACCCTGTCATTTACAACCTCTCCCAGATTGCAGAAATATCCTACATTAATAGATTCTAGAGTGCATGATTCTTTGCTCTCAAGTGTCAACCACATAACCAAGACAAAATTATAATCATAATCTAAGGTTTTTTTTTTCAGATTGCCTCAGAAAAACTTGATAGTCTCAGTTATCTTGCATTTATCTTCTTCACATGTTTATTGTTAAAACCTAGGCAATTAGAAGTTGTCTATTGAACTATAAGCTTCATGCTGTTCTGTGTTTGGGTTTCTGTTGTGTATCTAGGATCTGACAAAGTGAGCACGTGCTGAATATTTACTTAACACGTGGGTTAATGATGTTATTTGTACACTATACTGGCAGATGCTGTACTGCTATGAAAAACCTGTGCATAAATAATTTCCAGTGGTTAGATACTCTTACTGGAGTTATCTTACAAAAATACTTGAGTCGATAAGACAAACAAACAAAAACATTCACAGGGTAACTCATCTTAAAATGTCAAAGAAAATAGTTACTTAAGACAATCTACCATTTAAATACAAAAAGCCCACACATGTTTGGCACATAATAAAGATACAGCTGGATGTTCAGGAAGTTGTTTTGTAACATCTCTAAAAATAGTTCAATTATGATGTTACCTTGTATCAAAGCAGAAAAGGAGAGAACAACTTTAAGCCAATTAAATGGGCATTACAAGCAGCTGTTCCAGAAAAGGCTACTGCTATAAAGAAAATTCTTTCTTTCCTTTTTTGTTTCCCTAAAAGATCCAACATATAAGGATTCACATCTTCATATGTGGCCTAAGACATAAATTCTTTTAAAAGTTTTTTTCGGTATGCTTTCCAAAACTCTACTTTATGAGCCAGAATTTTATACAAAATGGTGTTTATTTTGGTCTTTTGGCACCGCTCTCCTAGGTCATTTGAAAACCAGAAAATAATGAGGTTGGAGGAAAAAATTTTTGATAAACACTGCACAGAATAGTGTGTTAAAAATCTGGGACTTGAATAAAGGCTCACCTTTAATTTTAACTAGATTTCTCCATCATTATCAGCATATGTGTTTGAAGAGACATTTCAGGATTTAAAAAAAAAACTGTTCAGATTTAATATCCTCTTGCTAATAAAATACATATATTAAAAATATCATTAAGAATAAGCTTGCAAACTGATGCTGTTTTTGAGTACTAATCACAGTCTTCACAGTACCTGGAACTGGCAGGTGCCATATCTGAAAATCCTGCAATTAAAGAGGAAAAATGCATTTTCCCTTGAATGTCATTTAATACTGCAACGACTACATCTTTGACTTAACTACCGCTGTTGTGAGCCAAAATTTGTGGTTAAATTCTTTCTTTTACGTTGAAGAGAATTACTCTAATTTACTTTCTGTAGTATAAACTAAAGGAACAGGTCCTTCTGATCATAATCTATTGCCTTGCCAATGGTAGTCACTTAAAAGTATTTGTCCAACCACAATTCCAGGTACAAGTCCAGGTCTGTAAGAGTATTCATCAGCTTTCATCTGGAGTGACATTGCTGGCTGTGTGTCACACTAAGAGAGCGTGGGAAGTGTGCAATAGAAGCAATACCAAAACTGCACTCTTTGTTCATGGACTGTAGGGAAATATTTGCACAAAAAATATGATTATTGTGAATATGCTTCAAAAAATATTAACATATACACATGACTAATTTCAGCTTGTTTTAAGAAACCATGATCTAACAGAGTCATATTTTTGCCTAGCACTGATTATTGGAAATATGCTTCCTAAAATAACAATTCATACTAGTTATACTCATTCAAGTACTTGTTTGTATGACTCAAAGTCCAGAGAGAGTTTAAATATCATTAACTTCATTTTCCTCATTTTAAAAAGAACTTGAAGCCCAGAAAGGCTTGTTTGAGAGTAAAACAACCCAAGACTGTGCATCAGTATACTGACTTCCGCACATTTGCACTTTCATATGTTAACTACTTATGCAAAGTATGAAAGGCTGAATTATATTCAGGTTTAACTTAAAGAAGAAAATGATGTTACTGAAATGTTAGGAGTTTTGTCTAGGTCCTGCTGTTCACCACACAGAAAGCCAGTCATGGAGACAAGAAGTATTGCCAGGGAAGAGGCTTAAATCTGGAGCTACAGCTCAGGAGATGGGAGATCAGTCTCAAATCCATCTCCCTGAGTAAAATTTGGGATTTATATGGCTGGGAAGAAATGTAACCATGTATGAGAAAACAGGAACTAGGGAAAAGTAAAGAAGAGGAATTGGTCAATATATGGTCAGTTAGGTGATCATGATGGATGAGAGGTCTGCTATCTCCTTGTCCAGATGTGGTGATCTGGTGAGTTTCAGTTCCTTGATTCTATCTTAGTCTTGATGGTTGGTTTCCTGAGAAAGGAACTCAGATAAAACAAATATAACTTTCTCATATTTCAAGACTAGGAGGAACTGTTTCTATGTATATTCAAAGGAAGCCATAAACATTGGTTCTATGGGACAACTGGGGTGCTTTAAACAACATTTGATAAACCCTGAGCAATGTCCTTAAGTGTGTTTTATTTTACCCACCTAGGGCTCCTGCACAATTTCTTGGCCGGTTATCTGTTTTCTACCATATCTGAATGAACCCTCTTATTGTCTGCTCTGGGAATGAACCTGAGTCCACTAAATATTTTTTCTCAACCAGCTGACACAATGTTAACTTTTATGAGTAGACAATGTTGAAATACTTTGCAGAAAGGGCTTTTCTTCTTGGTCTAAGGTGCTCCTTTTGGCATTATCTCACAGTACGTAGGGTATCCCCAGGGTGCAGCTCTGGAGTGCCGATAACTTCTCTAGTACTGTCATGGTGCACACACAACTTCTCCAGCTAATGACTACTGCAATGGACAGAAGCCAGTAGCCCAGAGCCTACGGATTAGCCAAAAGCATCCATAGGTTGTTTTGTAGAGGAGTTACTCCACTGAGACACCTTCGAGTGAATGGCTTTACTTGACACTCTGGAGGTCGCTTTCTAGCAAGTTCTACTTATGTGGTACCTCGGCTACTTCTCTGCCATTCAGCATCTCTGCTCTCCATAACAAGGTCTGACTTTGCTAGGAGAGACCTTGTTAGGGAGGGTCTCTCTAACAAGGAGAGAGAAGGAGACCTGACTCAAGTGCCCTCTCTATGCCCTAGGGGTAGTTGTTGTATTTTTAGCGAGATAAGAAGATCAGTACCAAGACAAAAGTATGACGAATTGCAGGGTCTTTATTGCCGGCGACCACGGAGGACTCATGTCTCTCCAACCTGTGGCCCCGAGTTGAGGGAGAACTGGGCTTTTATGCTAAACAACACTTTTAGGGGGCTGGGGATTTTCTGGGGAAGGGGAAGACTGGGGATCTTTGCAAGCAGGCAGTTTGTACAGAAGCCAAGGTCAGCAGTTAGAGACAGTGAAAACTCCCAATATCAGTAAGCAAGCAGTTTGTTCAGAAGCCAAGGCCAGCAACTAGAGACAAGGGGCTTTCTTCTCAGG
>CAUYQU010036818.1:0-33403 GCA_963574635.1 Cheracebus regulus
GGCAGCCCAGAGAAACTGATGCTCTGGCGAAGCACAGGAGGGTGGCCCGGGGCCGCCAGGTCTTCGCTGGGGTTGTGGATGAAGTGGCAGCGAGAGCCGTAGGGGCAGCGGCCCTGGAGGTAGAACTTGTGGCAGAGTTCCGTCTTGTACTTGGGGTGGCGACTGGCCTGGCGCAGCTCGCCCAGGCCATGGGCAAACTGGCATTTGGCCCCATAGCGGCAGCGCCCACTCTCTGAGAAGGTCCGACATAGCTCAGTCTTGTAGCGGGAGGAGGTGGTGGGGGTCGCTGTGGGCGAAGTGGGTGAGGGTGATAGCTCGGGGCCCAGGTGGGGAGCCAGCGGTGCGAAGCCAGGGGGTGGGGGCACCCAGCCAAAGCTGCGGCCCTCCACCAGGCTGGTGGAGCGGCCAGGCAGGCGAGAGATGACCCCAGACGGGCTGGAGTCAGAGGGGCTCAGGCTCCAGAGTCCCGAGGAGCCCCAGCCTGGGCTGGACTCAGTCTCTCCGTGGTCGGATGGCACAGGGGCGTCAGCGTTCAGCGACAGGAGGCTCTGCGGAAATGGGTCGGTTAAGGCACCCGAAAAAGCAGGGCGACGCCCCACCCCAGCTGCAGGGATCAAGAGCTTGCCAGGCCGGTTTGTGGGCTCCCGGCCTGAGCCCCACCCGCCCGCAGAAACTCCCACGTTCCAGATGCCAGGAACCCAGATTTGGAGGTTCCGAGTTTACCCCCGACCGAGGCATTATCCCGAGGGACCCAGGAATTCCGGTTTCCCCGGCTGGACCAAGAGGGGTCCCCGAAGTCAGGGCGCACCACTGTTTCCCAGTTTTGAGTCTCTGGGCCTCCCCGGATATGACCCACACGCGTCGGGATCTCCAGTTTCACAACTGGAGGAACCGGGCAAAGTTGACCCAGGAGTCCGGTTCGCTTTGGTTTTAGGGTTTTCAGAGAACTACGGTCAGGGACTGGAGAGACGTAAGTCGGATCCCCCCACCCTGAGACTTCAGCCCCAGAAACACCTCCGCGCAAAACCACGCCCTCAGCAACGACTAGGGATGAGCCAGGTATGGGGGCCACTTCCGCCTCCAGGCAGCCTCGGTCTGAGAACAGTTCCCCGACTTTCCACCTGCACGGGCCGCCCCACCCATGTTTGAGCCAAGACCCGGGAGTCGCGAGCTCCATTTCCACCTCCAAATCACCAAGCTGGTCTTGGGAGTCGAAGGCAGGGGCGTCGGGCTGGAGCGCTAGGGAGCCCCAGTGGGAGAAGGGAGGCAAGTGTCCCGGGCTGGAGCTTGCGGCTCTAGAGAGCTGGGAGTCAGGCGTGCAGGTGCCGAGTGGCGGGGACTCACCTCGTAGATGGCGGTGAGATCCATGGTGCAGCGGTTGGCCATGAGGGAGCCGGCCAAGTGTCGGAGCGCTGAAGTCAGGCTGGGGCTGGCAGGGACAGCCGGCTTCTTATAGAAACGGCTTGGGGCGGGGCGGGGGGCGGGGCAGGAGGGGCGCTTCCCGGACGCGCGCCCCTGGCGCAGCCAGGCTGGCCCTGGACTGGTTCCCTTCCGCCCGGCCCTGGGCCAGGACGCGCCTGAGTGTGGCCAGTGGACAGCCGCCACCGGGCGGGGAGTGCATGGGGCAGGGGTAGGGGTCGGGGTGGGGGTGCGGACGGCGGGGCGCCTGCCGAGTTTTCAGAGCTGGAACTGAGGCTTGCAGAAGGGAACTGGGACGGAGGTGGGGGCAGGGCTCTAGGGGCAATTGACAAGGGCAGAGGCCCGAGGGGGCGCGTGCGTGCGACGCAGAGGGACACAGACAGACAGGGAGAGAGGCAGAGAGAAAAACATCAAGAGAGACCGAGAGAGGGACAGAGAAGGTGAAGACGGGAGGGAAGGTGGGGGGAGAGAGAGTCCCAGAGACATTCGGAGGGAGAATCACAGAAACAAACCGAAAGGGGCTCAGCTCAGTGGCTCACGCCTGTGATCGCAGCACTGTTTGTGTCTGTCTTTCTTTCCTTTTTTTCTTTCTTTCTCTTTCCTTTCTTTTTTCTTTTCTTTCCTTTTTTCTCTTCTTTCTTTTTGAGAGACAGGATTTCCCTATGTTGCCCAGCCTGGTCTCGGGCTCCTGAGCTCTAGTGATCCTCCCACCGCGGGCTCCCAAAGAGCTGGAATTACAGGTGTGAGCCGCCAAGCCCGGCCAATCCCAGCAATTTGAGAGGGTGAGGCAGGTGGATTATCTGAGATCAGGAGTTTGAAGTCAGCTTGGGCAACAGAGAGATCCCATCTCTACAAAATGTATTATTAAAAAAAAATAAAATGACCTCTGTTGTCATTGAGAAAAAGAAAGAAAGACTAGACAAAAAGGAGAAAGACTATGAGAAACAAGCACTTAAAGAAAGAAATCTGTAGAACAAAGTCCCAAGAAAGAACCAGCAGGCCTTGGAGGAGAATTCTCTGAGAACTGCCTGCCTTGTGTGGTCTCACTCCCAAACAGCCCAGACAGATAAGGAGGCCGGGACCGCCTTCCCACTCACCACTTGCTAGGATTGGGTGGGTGAGTGGGTTGGGGTCCAGGATACCTGGTGAAGCTGAAAAGAGGCCTCCTTTCCCAATTAACAGGGCGTCTGTAGCCCCTCACTTTCAGGCAGATAATCTCTTCTTCTGGGCTGAGCATTGTTCTAAGTGCTTTAAGTATGTACAGTAATCCTAACAAGCCAGGTGGTATGCCCATTTAATGCAGGAGGAAACCAAAGTCGAGTTAGTCTTCCGCCTGGCTCACACCTGTAGCTCCAGTACTGTGGGCGTCGGAGGTGGGAGGATCATGAGGGCTCAGGAGTTAGAGACCAGCCTGGGCAACATATCGAATCCCGATTTCTACAAAACATACACAAAATTAGCCGGGTGTGGTGCACACCTGTGGTCCTACTACTGGGCAGGGGGAAGGAGCAGGCTGAGGTGGGAGAATCGCTTGATCCAGGAGGTGGAGGTTGCAATGAGCTGAGACTGGGGGTTTTTTCCAGGGGGATAAAAAAGTTACTCTTCTAGTTTGAGCTAGCAAATGGCAGAGGCCTCATACCAGGGCCTGAAATTATGTTGAGGTTTGCACTCTAGGAAAACTCAAGCTTGGAAAGGTGGCGGTCTTTTATTATAACGGAGGGTTGCATTGATTGAAAGCTGTTTTAAGCTTAAAAAAAAAAATTGGGTCATCCCCAGTTGACGGCTGATGGGCCTCTTATAGTGGGGTGTGCCTTCAGACTACATTTTCTTTTCTTTTTGAGATAGAGTTTTGCTCTTGTTGCTCAGGCTGGAGTGCAATGGCACAGTCTTGGCTCACTGCAACCTTCACCTCCCAGGTTCAAGCGATTCTCCTGCCCCAGCCTAGCGAGTAGCTGGGATTACAGGCACCTGCCACCATGCCCAGCTAATTTTTGTAATTTTAGTAGAGACGGGGTTTCACCATGTTAGACTGGTCTCAAACTCTTGACCTCAGGTGATCCACCTGCCTGGGCCTCCCAAAGTGCTGGGATTACAGGTGTGAGTCACCGCACCTGGCCCAGACTACATTTTCAAGGCTCATTTCCCACACTAGCCCATCGTTTCTTATCAAAGGGTTGTCCTAAGTGAAAACCCGCCTTAAGATCTGGGAAGACAATTTATTTTTAAAGGCGTGTTGGAGAGCTGGCTGCCCTGAGTGAAAATGCGGGGGTAAAATCATTGCCACGGTGCGCAGTTATAATGGCGGAAAGTTCATTCTTGCAGGGTGCGGGCTTGTATTAAGGTGGGGAGATTCTGCCAGGATCCACGTCGACTTGCTTCGTCGGAGAGCTGTTGGGGGGAATCCCTGGTGCGTCGCTTGCTGAGGCCGAGGGGCCTTCCCGGGCCGGTCTCGTGAGCTGGGCGGGCCGAGGGCGGCTCTGGCACGGTTGTGGCCTCCTGCTCGCCGGTGACTCACTCTTAAGGGGCGGGGGAGCGGGGGCTTCCTGGAAGCCGTGACGAGGAGGTTCAGCCCGGACACTCGGGTTCCTCTCCTGTAACCAGGGCTCCTGTCTCTTGTAAACAGCCCCGAGGACAACGGGGGGGAAAAGGGGCGAGGAGGGGGACGTGGGACCCGCCTCTCGGCCGAGCTCCAAATCCTTACGCAGCTTACAGGACGGAGGCGGGGAAAGAGTAGTGGGGGGCAGCCTTGGGTCTTCGGAGCCCGGCTCAGCTTGGGCTGCGATCTATCGTTTCTACTCCCCGGAGACCGGGAGCATTTCCCATCCCTGAGTCAGGCTGTCCCCCTCCTCTCTCCCCTCTGCTGAGTCATCGGCCCCAGAGTCAGGACTTTTGGGATAGGGCCACTCTCAAAGGAGGGAGATGCTTTGCTCGCAGAAAGACGGGTTCTCCATCTCCCTAGACCGACAGACCTGGAGACCCAGAAGCCAAGGCCTCAGTCCCTCCTCGAAGTGACCCAGGGGCCTGAGTCCCCAGCCCCTCCTCCCTCAGACCCAGGAGTCCAAGTCCCAGCCCCCTCCTCTCAGGACCTAGGAATCCGAGACCCCAGCCCCTCCTCCCTCAGACCCAGGGGTCCAGGCCCCCAGCCCCTCCTCCCTCAGACCCAGGGGTGCAGACCCTCAGCCCTCCTCCCCTGGGAACACAGGTGTCAGGCCCGGCGCTTGCTCGGCGGTGAAGCAGTGGAAAGAGTCACCTTGGGCAGCTGTGGGTTCAGGCCCTGCCGCTGCTGCTCTGCAGCCTGTGGTAGGAAGGGCTCCTCCCTGCCCGGAGCCTCAGCCCTGAGAGCTCATCCTGGTCCCCAGCCCTGAGGCACCTTTTGGTGACACTGGCCTGTGCGGTCCGCTCTCCCACAGAGACCCCGAGGGCGCGGTGGCCCACGCGCAGGACGTCATCTCCGACCTGCTGTGCAACCGCATTGACATCTCCCAGCTGGTCATCACCAAGGAGCTGACCCGCGCGGCCTCCGACTACGCCGGCAAGCAGGCCCACGTGGAGCTGGCCGAGAGGTCCTGCCTCGGGGCGGGCGGCCCGGTCAGAAATAGCCCCCTCCTTCCTGCCAGCTGGGCCCACCACTTCCTACACCCCCGCCCCCGCCCCCGCCCCCCACCTGCCCTCACCCACCCGCCGCCCGTCTCCACGCAGGATGAGGAAGCGGGACCCCGGGAGTGCGCCCAGCCTGGGCGACCGCGTCCCCTACGTGATCATCAGTGCCGCCAAGGGCGTGGCCGCCTACATGAAGTCCGAGGTCAGGCCCACCTGGCTGCCGGCTCCCGCCCAGCCCTCACTCTCACTTCTGCTTTCCGAGATGGGCGGGCCTGCGGGAAGGGCGGGGCCTCCCGGGCCCTGTGGGGCCCTGAGAACCGCCCCCATGGCAGCCTGGGCGTGGCCTCGGCCCCCTCTGGAGGTCCCCCTCTATTTTGACGCCTCTCTTCCTCCCCTATGGAATGGGGTTCCCTTGGATTCATAATCCCCCCACTCTACTCCTACCCGCAGTGACCCACATCTTAGCCCATGACCTCTGACCTCCTAACCCCTTCCTCATCCTTGCTTCCCCTTGTGAACTCTGACCTTTCTGTGGTGACCTGCGGGCCCCACAGACTCTGTGGCCCAGAGACTCCTTCATGACCTCTGACCCCATCCCAGACCTGGGATTCCCCATGTCACAGCCCCTCCTCCCTCAGACCCAGGGGTCTGGGCCCCCAACCCCCTTCTCCCTTAGGTGCAAGAGTCCAGACCCCATGGCCACCCCCTGGCCACTGTCCCCTATGTCTGCCCCAGCACCCTTCCCTGGGTGGCCCGGGCGTGATTGCCATGTGGCCGCAGGACCCGCTGTTCGTGCTGGAGCACAGCCTGCCCATCGACACGCAGTACTACCTGGAGCAGCAGCTGGCCAAGCCCCTCCTGCGCATCTTCGAGCCCATCCTGGGCGAGGGCCGCGCCGAGGCAGTGCTGCTGAGTACGGGGGTGCCGGGGTGCTGGCGACACCCCGGGGGGCAGGGGAGGCCACTGGCTCACCACACGCTCCTTGCAGGAGGGGACCACACGCGCTGCAAAACGGTGCTCACAGGCAAGGTGGGCGGCCTCCTGGCCTTCGCCAAACGCCGCAACTGCTGCATCGGCTGCCGCACCGTGCTCAGCCACCAGGGTGAGCGGCCCTGACCACTGACCCTTGGGCTGCCTCTGCCAGCACCCCCGCTCCTAGACACCCACCACACGGGCTGGCACTGCCACCCAGCAGGCCCGGGCCCCTGGGCGGTGGCTCCTCTCTGCCCACCCCCCACGGAGGGTCCTCGGCCCCCACCCCGGGAGTTCCCCAGGGGAGTTTTCCCGGCACACTCGCTCCGTTGTTCTCCAGCCTCCGGGGAGTTTCAGAAGCTGGGATTGGCAGCGGGCAGGGAAGGGGCAGGGATGAGGTGACCCAGGCCCTGGCTGGGCCCCAGCACTCGGTGCTGACCCCCTTCCCCGCAGGAGCTGTGTGTGAGTTCTGCCAGCCCCGGGAGTCCGAGCTGTATCAGAAGGAGGTGAGAGGGCCGGGAGGTGAGCTGGGGGCAGGTGGGGAGGCCGGGGCGCCCTGTTCAGCTGCTGCCGTCCCCAGGTATCCCATCTGAATGCCCTGGAGGAGCGCTTCTCGCGCCTCTGGACACAGTGCCAGCGCTGCCAGGGCAGCCTGCACGAGGACGTCATCTGCACCAGGTGTGCACCGAGGCGACCCCCGCCTGCCCCGCCCTTCCCAGCTCCCAGGCCTGTGGGTTATGGACCCAACCTCCGACTCCAGGACCTCTCCCAAGCATCCTCCCCACCCGTCCCCTTCCAGCTGTGAGGTCTCCTGAGCCTCGGTGTCCTTGCCCGCAAAATGGACCCATCCCAGCCCCCCAGAGGGGGTGGGTGCTTAGTGGGGCAGGGCTCGGCATCCACCCAGTGTTGCCCTGGAAAAGGCTGTCCTCCCGACACGCCCGGCCTTCTGACCCCCTCCCCAGGGCGGGGCCGGGCTTTCCCCAGGGAACGGGTAGGCGGGGTGGGTTCCCACGCCAGGTGACAGGTGATATACGGCCAGCCGTGGCCTGCGCACTGCCGGGCACCCGCTGTTATCGCCCCCCCCTCCGTGCCCGCTGAGCAAACAGCCGCTGCAGGAGGGGGCAGGTGGGCCGGGCAGCAGGCGGGGGCCAAAGTCCTGGGAACAGCCCCCACCCCTCTCCCAGGCTGGGCACTGGGCCTTGGCCCTGACCCTGCCCCCGCCCCGCCCGCAGCCGGGACTGCCCCATATTCTACATGCGCAAGAAGGTTCGGAAGGATCTGGAGGACCAGGAACAGCTCCTGCGGCGCTTTGGGCCCCCCGGCCCCGAGGCCTGGTGACCTTGCAAGCATCCCATGGGGTGGGGTCGGGGGTGGAGCCAGTAAGAATGAATAAAGTTCTGGACTTTTGCTACCTGGCACTTTGTGGTCTCTGGGGGCACAAGGTCTGGTTTCATAAGCCCTGGACCTGGCTGGGACCCTCCTGAGGCCCCCACCGCACCTCATCCTCAGGAGAAGCCCCCCAGGGTTCCCACCTGTGTTGCCTTGTTCATGTGGGCCCAGCCTGCCTCAGTTTCCTCTCTGGCCCTGAATGAACACCGGCACCAATGCTTCTCTGCCCTGCTTAGGGCCCCCAGGTGTCTGGCCCCGGCCCAGCCCTCCCTGGGGTGGACCCTGGGGACCCTGGTGGCTGCCCCGCCTTCCAGGTGCTGACCTGTTTCCTCCAGGCCTTGGGGCAGCCCCAGGCCCCGAGGCTTCCACTCCTGACCCCGCCGGGTCACACACCCACGATGTTTCCTTTCCACATCGGGGTCCTGGCAATGGGCTTCAGGTCTGGGTTTCCCCCCAGTGACTCCCATTTCTATCCCCGCGGCCTCTGACTGCCCTCAGACACCGTCAGTCACCTCGCACGTCCCCCGGGAGACAGAGTCTTCTGGCCCCTCGGCCCCCAGCCTGCCCCTGCTGGAATTCAGCCTCTGGGCCCGGATCCTCCCCTTCCCGATACCCTCTTCAGCGAACCCCAGCCCTTGACTTTTTCAGGGTGGGACCAAATCCAGCTTCTGTCCCATCTCTACACCTCAAGGTCAGCCCCCCAACCCCAGCCCAAGGGGATCCCCACATCCAGACAGCCCCTGGCCTGCCCTCCTTGCCACGTGACAAAGGGGTTGTGCAATCCAGCCCCCTCCCCTGACCCCCTCCCTGAGGGGATTTTCGAGGAGGGCCGAGCTTGTGGCCAGCGGGCACCCTCCTCCCCCTGGCAGGGGCTGGGCCAAGATATAAATAGGGGTGGCGGCTGCAGCGGGCTGCACACAGCCCGCCCAGCACCACCATGCTCGCCCTGGAGGCTGCACAGTAAGTGAGGGGCCCCAAACCTGCACTCAGGGTCCCCACCTGCACTGCCCCTCTGTGGGGCCTCACCCACGGGCAGCAGTCTCTCTGCTCCTCAGGGCAGGTGCGTGGGAGAGGAGCGGGGGGTCTGCCCTTTCTCTTGCCCCTTTGGGTTCTGTTCCCTCTTCACTTCGGACTCTCCATGCCCCCAGTTCCTGTCTTTCCTGGTCCCCAAAGATCTCATGTCCTCGGGACACTTGCTGGCATGCTCTCCTGCAGGCATCCTCCTGGGCTCACTCTGTCCGTCTGCGACTCTGGTCTCCCCGGGTCTCCCCATGTGTGCTCCTTCTGTATCTGGTGTTTCCTGGCGTTCCGTGTTCTGCCTCTTGCTCTCTGTCTCTGTGTCTCTGTCTCCAGCTTTCTCTGCCTTTTGATTTCCTTCTGCCTCACCCTCACCCCCAGTGCCTCCAATTGGGGCTCCAGGAATCCTCACTGCCTCTGCCAGTGAATGTCCCTTTGCACACCTTTCTCCCCATCCAACCTCTCCTCGCGCCTCCTCATCTGCGTCTCCTCTGGGTTTCCCTCTCTCCACCCAGACATCTCTGCATCTGTCACCTCTGGTCCAAGGTGGACCCATTTAACTGACTTGCCACCAAGGCCCCTCTTGGCCCAGGCCCCCTCTCCGTCCCACACCTCCTTTCCGGGGACTTTCTCTCCCTCACTTTCCCTGCTCCTCCCCACCAGGGTGTCTATGCAAATTCTGAGGAGGAGGGGGACATTTGCCTGCCCTCTGCCCCCCCTACTTCCTGTCCCAGCAGGGGGTAGTGGGGGAGTCGGGTGAATGTGGTGGGGCTGGTCCCTCACACAGGGCTGCGGTGGTCACAGCTGCTGCCACCTCCCCATCAGCCCCCAACCACTTTGAGACTCAGGTGGCTGGAGGCAGCCCTGACATGCCGCTGTGTCTCCCCCACTTCCAGGCTTGATGGGCCACACTTCAGCTGTCTGGTGAGTCGGGGCCCCTGGGGGCCAGGGAGGGGTGACGCATGGTGACCTCCCTCAGAGAAGTCAGTTGCTTCCTGCCTCAGTTTCCCCTCCCGCCTCTTCCTGCCACTCTGTTTCTCCCACCACCCCCATCCATATCGCCCATGTCTCTCTCCCCCTCTCAGGCTTGAACCCACTTCCTTGTGATTTCATGTCTCTCTCTCTGCCCATCTCACATTCAGCAAATGTGTTTATGTGTTCCTTTCCTTCTTTTTCTGTTCCGTATTTTTAAATATTGTATTCCGTAATAGTTCAGACACGGAATACTATACCCAACACCCTTGAACCCACAATGCAGTCTGAGAAATCACATCTTACTGATGTGGTTGAAAGAAACCCTTGTTTATGTCCCTCCACATTCACGCCCCGGCCATGTTTGTTTGTTTTTTTAAATTGAAGTGTAACTTACAAGTCAGTCATGCGACAAAGCATGTGGACACGTCAGTGAGTTTTCGCATTATATTTATACCGTGTAGCCACATGGCAGATCAAGATACAGAACGTTTCCATCGCTCTGGAACATTCCTTCCTGTCTCTTCTCAGTCAATACCTTTCTCTGATATTTTCCACCACCAATTTGTAATTTGTTTTGCCTTTTTTTTTTTTTTGAGACAGAGTCTCACTCTGTCGCCCAGGCTGGAGTGCAGTGACATGATCTTGTCTCACTGCAACCTCCGTCTCCCAGGTTCAAGCAATTCTGCCTCAGCCTCCCAAGTAGCTGGGATTACAGGTGTGCAACACCACGCCCAGATAATTATTGTAGTTTTAGTAGAGACAGTGTTTCACCATGTTAGCCAGGCTGGTTTCAAACTTCTGACCTCAAGTGATCCACCCACCTCAGCCTCCCGAAGTGCAAAGATTACAGGTGTGAGCCACTGTGTCCAGCTGCCTGCTTTTGAACTTCATATAAAGTGAGCTGTGCAGCATGTCCCTTTTGTAGCGTGGCTTCCCTCACTCCACATGAAGTGTGTGTCAGGTGTCTGTCCTTTTTCTTTGCTGTATAGTACTCCACGATTAGCCCATACCATGGTTTGTTTATCTCTTCGCCTGTGGATGACACCTGGGCTGTTTCCAGTTGGAGACTCGTAATAAAGCTGCTGGGATGATTCTGAAACAAGGCTATTTGGTGCACATGCATTTTCATTTCTCTTGATCAAATGCCGAGGAGTGAGACTGCCAGGTCCTAGGCATGATATGGGTCTAGCTTTAGTTTTTCATAGACTCGAGTTCTTGAAGCAATAACACATGATTCTTTGGGCAAATCAACATATGGAGGTTTGTTTATTTATTTGAGATGGAGTCTCGCTCTGTCACCCAGGCTGGAGTGCAGTGGCATGATAGCTCCAGGATGCAACCTCCACCTCCCAGGTTCAAGCGATTCTCCTGCTTTGGTCTCCCAAGTAACTGGGATTACAGGCACCTGCCACCAGACCCAGCTAATTTTTGTATTTTTAGTAGAGATGGGGGGTTTCACCATGTTGAGCAGGCTGGTCTCGAACTCCTGACCTCGGGTGATCTGCCCGCCTCAGCCTCCCAAAGTGTTGGGATGACAGGCGTGAGCCCCATGCGCCTGGCCTGGAGGTTTATTTTAAGAGCATTGAACCCCTGCCTCTGTGAAGTGAAAAACTTCCGTTTCCCCTTGCCCTTTGCCTCCAGAGACCCCCCAGGCAGACAAGGCTGGGAGAGTAGTTTCACCCCTTCTCCAGGCATCCTGATGTGCAGACTGTGTGCCAGTGAGGGGCTGGGGTCTCTTGGGAGCCCACCGTCTTAGCCGGAGCTGGCTGCTCTATGTCTCACTTGGGTTGTGTCTCTACTCTCTGTGTCTGTCTCTTTGTCCCTGTCTGTGAAGCCTAGTCTCTGTCTCTCTGTTAGTCTGCCTCTGATCACTCCAGCTTTCCCCTTTCTCTCCCCTGTCTGTGCTGGAGTCTTCCCAAGGGTCCAGGGTGGGGGTGAGGCCTCCCCAAGGCCTGGGATGACCCCTCTTCCCACCTGCACCTTGTATTAGTACCCAGACGGCGTCTTCTATGACCTGGACAGCTGCAAGCATTCCAGCTACCCTGACTCAGAGGGGGCTCCCGGTGAGTGACCCCAGCCCAGTGCCCTGGGGCCCATTTCACAGATGAGGGAGCTGAGGCCCAGGGGAGGTCATCGCATAGCACAACAGGATAAAGGTGGCCCAGGCCTATAGCCCTCCTCCCCTTTCCTCTCCCACCCATCCGCTCCCCCATGCAAATCCTGGGGTCAAAGATTTGCACAGCCTACAATGGCCTCTCTGTGCTGGGGGCTTAGACCGGGAGGAGGCCTCGGTCAGCCCTCCCAGCTCCTGACTCAGTTCCCTTCCCCCAGACTCCCTGTGGGACTGGACTGTGGCCCCACCTGGCTCAGCTGCCCCCTATGAAGCCTTCGACCCTGCAGCAGCTGCTTTTAGCCACCCCCAGGCTGCCCAGCTCTGCTATGGACCCTCCACCTACAGCCCTGCAGGGAGCCTTGAACTGGCCCCCAGCCTGGAGGCTCCAGGGCCTGGCCTCCCCGCATACCCCATGGAGGAATTCGCCAGCCAGGTGAGTGGTAAGGGGACAGTTAAAATCAAGCCCGAGCCAGGCATGGTGGGTGGTGCATGCCTGTGACCCCAGCTACTTAGGAGGCTGAGGTGGGAGGAGGATTGCTTGAGTTCAGAAGGTTGAGGCTGTGGTGAGCCTGGGCAGACAGAGCAAGACCCTGTGTCAAAAAAAAAAAAAGAAGAGCCAGGTGCGGTGGCTCACGCCTGTAATCCCAGCACTTTGGGAGGCCAAGGAGGGCAGATCACCTGAGGTTGAGAGTTCGAGACCAGCTTGACCAACATGGAGAAACCCCGTGTCTACTGAAAATACAAAATTAGCCAGGTGTGGTGGTGCACGCCTGTAATCCCAGCTACTCAGGAGGCTGAGGCAGGAGCATCGCTTGAACCCGGGAGGCGGAGGCTGCAGTGAGCTGAGGTTGTGCCACTGCACTCCAGACGGGGCAAAAAGAGCGAAACTCTGTCTCAAAAAAAGAAAGAAAGAGAAAGAAAACTCAAGCTCAGTCATTTGAGGTTTGCTGGGTGCCAGGCACTGCACCGAGACTGCACATAGTAACCCCTCAGCAACCTCCCAGGTTACGTTCCATTTCTACCACATTGCACGAGTGAGTCAAGAAAGGTAGTGACAGGAAGCCAGGGACAGGGACTGCCTTTATCGGGGCTGGGCCTGCTCTAAGGAGGAACCTCAGGGGTCCTCTGGCTGCAGCATGGTGATCCCAACAAAGGCCAAAGTCCACGCTGTCAGCAAAGATGGAGACCAGAGCCAGGAGGCCTGAGCGTCCCCCCAACCTCGGGGGCCTGAGAGGAGGAGGTGGAGGGAAAGAAGGGGGCCCTGGATGTGCAGGTGACCCTGACCTTCCGCAGACCCTGGGTCCCCCGGCATATGCCCCGTACCCCAGCCCCGTGCTGTCAGAGGAGGAAGACTTACCGCTGGACAGCCCAGCCCTGGAGGTCTCGGACAGCGAGTCGGATGAGGCCCTCGTGGCTGGCCCAGAGGGGAAGGGATCCGAGGCAGGTATGCGGGAGTGGCTGAGGTGGGGGAGATGCCAGCTGGAGATGGGGGAGGGGGCTGAAAGCACCGTGGCTTCCTGGGCCCCGACATACACTTCAGCGCTCAGAGCAGCTCCCAGATCCGCACCACCTGCTGGCTGTGTGACATTGGGTAAGTGGCTCTACCTCTCTGTGCCCAGGTTTCCTGTCTGTACGATAGGGATGGAGGTGATAGTGTCTACCCTCATGAGGTCGTTGGGAGGATTAAACGAGATAATATGTGTAAATAGGACAGTAGTGCCAGGCACAGAGTGAGTTTTTCAGTAAGTCAGCCCCTTCACCGTCATTCCCAACACCACAGCAACAGAAATAATCACGCTATCAACCCCAACGGTTCAACCCTTGCCCTGCCCGAGTGCCCGACATCCTTTATGCTCAACCCCAGGGAAGCTGGGATCAGTCCTTACTTTCTGTGTCTGCGCCTCAGTTTCTCATCTGTAAAATGAGTGTCACTGTCATCATCCCTATCTCACGGGGTTATGACGGAGATTAAGTGACCTCATAATTGTAAAGGGCCTTTCGAAACACCTGGCACTACCTGATCTATAATGGACTGTAAAAATCAATACAGAAGTTGGGTGTGGTAGCTCATGCCTGTAATCCCTGCACTTTGGAAGGCTGAGGCCGGCGGATCACCTGAGGTCAGGGGTTCAAGACCAGCCTGGCCAACATGGCAAAATCCCATCTCTACTAAAAATACAAAAATTAGGCTGGGTGTGGTGGCTCACGCCTGTAATCTCAGCACTTTGGGAGGCCAAGGTGGGCAGATCACGATGTTAAGAGATCGAGACCATCCTGGCCAATATAGCGAAACCCTGTCTCTACTAAAAATATAAAAATTAGGCTAGGCTCGTTGGCTCATGCCTGTAATCCCACCACTTTGGGAGGCCAAGGCGGGTGGATCACAAGGTCAGGAGTTCAAGACTAGCCTGGCCAATATGGTGAAACCCAATCTCTCCGACAAATCCCCAACCATGAGCGGCGCGTGGTGGCAGGCGCCGGTACGCCCAGCTACTCCGGAGGCTGAGGCAGAGAATTGCTTGAACTCGGGAGGTGGAGGTCGCAGTGAGCCGAGATCGTGCCACTGCACTCCAGCCTAAAAAAATTTTTTTAAATTAAAAAATTAGCTGGGCGTGGTGGTGCATGTCTATAGTCCCAGCTACTCAGGAGGCTGAGGCAGGAGAATCAATTGAACCCAGGAGGCGGAGGTTGCAGTGAGCCAAGATCATGCCACTGTACTCCAGCCTGGGCAACAAGATCAAAACTCCATCTCAAAAAAAAAAAAAAAATTATCGGGGCATGGTGGCAGGTGGCTGTAATTCCAGATACTCAGGAGGCTGAGGCAGGAGAATTGCTTGAACCCAGAAGGCAAAGGTTGCAGTGAGCTGAGATCGAGTCACTGCACTCCAGCTTGGCAATAGAGCGAGACTTCGTCTCAATAAAATAAAATAACATAAAATAAAAAGCAGGGTGTGGTGGCGCATGCCTGCAGTCCCAGCTACTCGGGAGGCTGAGGCAGGAGAATCGGTTGAACCCAGGAGGCAAAGGTTGCAGTGAGCCGAGATCGCACCACTGCATTCCAGCCTGGGCAACAGAGCAAGACTTGTCTCAAAACAAACAAAAAAAACCAGCCTCATTAAATTTTTTTTTTTTAAAGTTGGCCATCTCTCCAACTCCTGGTCTCCCAGCCTCTCAGCCCAAAGCGGGACAGGGTTCCGGACAGGCCAGGGCACCTGACTTCTGGGCTCCTAGGTTTCTTTTTTTTCTTTCTTTTTTTCTTTTCTCTTCTTTCTTTCTATTTTTCGAGACAGAGTCTTGCTTTGTCGCCCAGGCTGGAGCACAGTGGTGCAATCTTGGCTCACTACAACCTTCATGTCCGAGGTTCAAGCAATCCTCCTGCCTCAGCCTCCAAAGTAGCTAGGATCGTAGGCACCCACACCACGCCCAGCTAATTTTTGTATTTTTAGTAGAGACAGGGTTTCGCCATGTTGGCCAGGCTGGTCTCAAACTCCTGACCACAGGTGATCTACCAGTCCTGGGCTCACAAAGTGCTGGGATTACAGACATGAGCTACTGTGCCCGGCTACATAGCCTCATTTGTGCCTGAGGAGGCTTTGGCTCAGAGAAGTTAAGTCAGCTGTTTTAACTTAGGATATTTAAGATGGAGAGGACCTCTCCAATGACTAGGAAACACACAAGATGGAAATAAATATTTTATTTATTTATTTGAGACAAGGTCTCCATCTGTCACCCAGACTGAAGTGCATGGCGCAATCTTGGCTCACTACTGCCTTGAACTCCTGGGCTCAATCGATCTTCCTGCCTCAGCCTCCTGAGTAGCTGGGACCACAGGTGTGCACCACCACATCTGATTAATTTGTTAAATTTGTGTAGAGGTGAGGTCTTGCTACATTGTCCAGACTGATCTCCAACTCCTGAGCCTACGTGATCCTCCCACCTCAGCCTCCCAAATTGCTGAAGTTACAGTCATGAGCCACCTCACCCAGCCGGAAATAAATATTTTATTGCTTATAGGTCCTGGGTCATACATGGCACAGCTGGAGGCTGCACACACAGGGGTCAAGGAGTGCAGGCGGGGAGGGAGGGAGAGGGACCAGTGGGCTGATACCTTTATTGGGTCCAAGGCATCAGCCAAACAGGTTTCCTATGGGGGGTTTTAATTGGTGGTTCAGGCTGGGAACCATGGCTCATGGCTATAATCCCAGCATTTGGGAGGCTGAGGCTGGTGGATCACCTAACATCAAGAGTTCAAGACCAGCCTGGCCAACATGGTGAAACTCCATCTCTACTAAAAATACAAAAATTAGCCAGGCATCGTGGTGAGCACCTATAATTCCAGCTACTCAGGAGGCCGAGCAGGAGAATCTCATGAATCCAGGAGGTGGAGGTTGCAGTGAGCCAAGATCATGCCACCGCACTCCAGGCTGGGCAACAGAGCAAGACTCCATCTCAAGACAAACAAACAAACAAATAAATAAATACCATAATAGGTGGGTTGAAAGCAAGCAGGATCAAGTTCCAGGAGGTCACGCTATGCCTGAGAGGGGGTCACTGAGGCATCTGCCCAGTCCATGCATGGCCATCAAGTAGGCTGTCTGGGGCTGTCCCATAGGGAGGCGGTCACCAAGAGGCAGTTGCATAAAGGAGATGTCTGGGTCACCCACACTGAGGAACTGAGGGAGGCAGATCTAGAACTGGAAACTACCAAGGGGGACGGCCCTCCTTCCAGCATGAGAAGGTCCAGTTTTTATTTTATTTTATTTTTTATTGTTTTGAGATGGAGTTTCACTTTTGGTGCCCAGGTTGGAGTGCAATGGCATGGTCTCAGCTCACAGCAACCTCTGCCTCCTGGGCTCAAGCAATTCTCTTGCCTCAGCCTCCCAAGTAGCTGGGATTATAGTCATCAGCGACCACATTCAGCTAATTTTTGTATTTTTAGTAGAGACAGGGTTTCATCATGTTGGCCAGGTGGGTCTTGAACTTCTGACCTCAGGTGATTGGCCCACCTTGGCCTCCCAAGGTGCTGGGATTAGAGGCGTGAGCCACCATGCCCAGCCTCCAGCTTAATATTTTACATAAATGCTGAGGCAGACTAAAATTATAAGATTTCAAGCCGGGTGCAATGGCTCACATCTATCATCCCAGCATTTTGGGAGGCCGAGGTGGGAGGATTGCTTGAGCCCAAGAATTCAAGACCAGCCTGAGCAACATAGCAAGACCCCATCTCTAGAAAAAATAAAACAATTAGCCAAGCATGGTGGTGTGTAGCTGTAGTCCTAGCTATTTGGGAGGCTGGGGCAGGAGGATCACTTAGGCCCAGGAGGTCGAGGCTGCAGTGAACTGTGATTACTCCACTGCATTCCATCCTGGGTGGCAGAACAAGACACTGCCTTGAAAAAAAAAATAAGATGTCACTATGTCACCACTCCAAGGTCACACTGCTGTGAAACAGCAGAGATGGGATTCTTGTAGCCAGTACCCTGCTTTGAAAACTCCCAGTTATTGGCCGGGTGCAGTGGTTCACGCCTGTAGTCCCAACACTTTGGGAGGCCAAGGTGGGTGGATCACCTGAGGCCAGGACTTTGAGACCAGCCTGGCCAACATGGAGAAATCCCGTCTCTACTAAAAATAAGCCGGGCGTGGTGGTGCATGTGTGTAGTCCCAGCTACTGGGGAGGCTGAGGCAGGAGAATTACTTGAAACCAGGAGGAGGCAGCTGTAGTGAGCCAAGATTGCATCATTGAACTCCAGCCTGGGCAACAGAGCAAGACTCTGTCTCAAAAAAAAAAAAAAGAAAGAAAAAGAAAAAAACCTAGGAGCCCAGGAGTCAGGTGCACTGGCCTCTCCCGGAACCCTGACCCTGTTTGGGCTGAGAGACTTGGGAGACCAGGAGCTGGAGAGATGGCCAGGCCAGTGCAAACTGCCCTCAGATCTGTTTGCTTCTCCATTATAAGCCTTTGAGCAGCGCTGTCAACCCATTTCACAGGTTCTTTCATCCACTGGCTCAACACATATGTAATATTCCGTGCTGGCCGCGCAGGGCGGAAGGCAGGACAGATATAAATCCCCAAAATTAAAGCACAGAACATGGAAGGGGCCTGGGGCTGACAGCTTCGGGTGGGGGGAGTGACTTGCCCCTCCTCCCGTGGTGAGGGGCGCAGAGCCGGGTGTCTGTAACAGCCACCTCCCTCACCCCACTTCTCAGATCCAGTAGAAGGAGTCTGGGTTGGAGTCGTGGAGGAGGTTGGGTGTGGAAGGCAGGGCCTTAGGGACCCCTCACCTAACGCGTGTCCCCGACCCCACCGCAGGGACCCGCAAGAAGCTGCGCCTGTACCAGTTCCTGCTGGGGCTGCTGACGCGCGGGGACATGCGTGAGTGCGTGTGGTGGGTGGAGCCGGGCGCCGGCGTCTTCCAGTTCTCCTCCAAGCACAAGGAGCTCCTGGCGCGCCGCTGGGGCCAGCAGAAGGGGAACCGCAAGCGCATGACCTACCAGAAGCTGGCGCGCGCCCTCCGCAACTACGCCAAGACCGGTGAGATCCGCAAGGTCAAGCGCAAGCTCACCTACCAGTTCGACAGCGCGCTGCTGCCCGCAGCCCGCCGGGCCTGAGCGCACCGAGGCTCCCACCTGCCGAGCCGCTGGGGTACCTCACATCCCAGCCAGGACCCCCTCGGAAGAAAAAGGGCGTCCTCACAGCCTAGGTGATAGGACTTACGCATCCCCGCGTGTTGGGATGCGGAGAGCGCTGCCCTGCCACAGTCCCCAAGCCCAGCCCGGGCCGTCTGGGATTCCTCACTTGTGCCTGGGGTCCCTCTGGGATTTTTTTAAATCATGTACAGACTCCCCAGATCCTCATGTTTTGGATGTTAGGACCTATGGACCACTGTACTAGGGGAGGCAGGGTGGCAGTTCTTCCAGAATCCCAAGAGCTTCTCTGGGATTTTCTTGTGCTTTCTGATAACCCAGCGAGGAGGCCTGGGACCTTTTTAAGATCCCTGTGTGTCTGTAAACCCTCAGTCTCATCTGGGGTGGGGGCCCTGCAGGCAGCCCTGAGCCCTGTCCAGGAGTCCGTCTTGTCAGATCTGAGATCTCCTACTTATGCCTGGGGCCCTCTGAGAGCCATTATTGTCTCAGATCTCTTTGCCCATCTATGGCTGTGTCACATCTGTCCCCTCATCTTTGAGATCCCCTAATTCTCTGGAACCATTCTGCTGTCCCTTTTTTATGTGTCTGGAGTTCCCCAATCACATCTAGGGCTCCTCCGAGATCCTTTTGTCATGTCTGAAATCACTCTTGAGCGGTCTGGGGTGGGGGATGGGGAAGTCAGTGAAATGTGCCTGATCTGGGCCCTGTCAGGGAAACCCTTGTTATATCTGGGATCCTCCAATCACATCTGAGACTTCCTAGGATCTCCACCTGATATGCCCTTCAGGGACCCCACCCTTCCTGATGGCCCTCTCTATGGCCATGCTGAGGACCCCTCTGGCCATGAGACTGATTTCTGGGTGATCATGGCAGCTCCCCTGCTATGTTATTTCTTTTTCTTTTCTTTTCTTTTCTTTTCTTTTTGAGACGGAGTCTCGCTGTATACCCAGGCTGGAGTGCAGTGGCACAATCTCAGCTCGCTGCAACCTCTGCCTCCCGGGTTCAAGTGATTCTCCTGCCTCGGCCTCCCAAGTAGCTGGGATTACAGGCGCATGCCACCACGCCTGGCTAATTTTTTTGGTATTTTTAGTAGAGATGGGGTTTCACCACATTAGCCAGGATGGTCTCTATCTCCTGACCTCCTGATCTGCCCACCTTGGCCTCCCAAAGTGCTGGGATTACAGGCGTGAGCCACTGTACCCGGCCCCACCCATGTTATTTCCAACGAGAGGTCTCAAGGTGGTCACCCCCTACCCTGTCCCTGGTGGTGGTCTCTTTAGTTCACTGTAGCATGTGGCAGTGGAGGTATGACGGTTCCACATTCACAGCAGACCATCAGCTAGGCCCTGGCGCACACCCGTAATCCCAGCACTTTGGGAAGCCAAGGCAGGGGGATCTCTTGAACCCGGGAGTTCAAGACCAGCCTGGGCAACATAATGAGACCTCATCTCTACAAAGGAAAAAAATTAGCTGGGCATGGTGGTGCACACCTGTGGTCCGACCTGCTCAGGAGGCTGAGGTGGGAGGAGCCCAGGAAGCTGAGGCTGCGGTGAGCTGTAACTGTGCCACTGAACTCGGCCTGAGTGACAGAGCCAGACGCTGTCTTAAAAACAAAAAACAAACAGCAGACCATTATAGGGAGACTTTGCGTAACGCAGATTTCTGCCTTCACTTAAAACTTGGGACGATCTGGAGAGAGTGGGATAGTTTTCAGCGAGGGGTGGGGAGCTGGAACAGGGCAGTAGCCTGTCTTAACGGAGTATTTGTTCTCCAGTCTACCCCAGTGGCTGCCATCCCTGGCTGTCTGACCCCAGCAGCTTCTCAAGCCTGTTTGTTTTAGAACATAAAGCCTGGATGGGCTGTGGGAGTGCTGGTTGGGACCCCCAGGGAGACAAAGGCTGTCAGCCAAGAGGCCATAGGTCCTTGAGCCCGGGGAGGGGGCTGCGGGGGAGGGTAGGTGGATCTAGGGTGAATGACTCCTTCCCAACCTGTTTGTCCCTTCTGTGAAAAAGGGAGAGAAGGAGAAAGATCTCAAAAAGCCCTTGTGGCTCAGTGGAGTGGCTCATGCTTGTAATCCCAGCAGTTTGGGAGGCCGATGCAGGTGGATCACCTGAGGTCAGGAGTTCAAGACCAGCCTGACCAACATGGTGAAACCCCTGTCTCTACCAAAAATACAAAATTAGCCAGACGTGGTGGTGCATGCCTGTAATCTCAGCTACTTGGGAGGCCGAGGCAGGAGAATCGCTTGAACCCAGGAGGCGGAGGTTGCAGTGAGCCGAGATCTCGAGCTGAGATCTCGCCTTACACTCTGGTCTGAGCAACAAGAATGAAACTCCTTCTCAAAACAAAAAAGCCTTTGCAGACCTGTTGAGCCTTTGATTCATCGCCTGAAATCCACCCCACTCCTGGGAGGGGGAGGAGGACGAGGATGATGAAGAAGAGAAGGAATACCAGTGACCCAGAGACACCAGACGTACATGTGGAGGCACACAGTGGCTGGTGGCAGAGCCCAGGCTGGGACCTGCCCTCAAGAGAAGGAGTGGGGAGGCGGAGGGAGGAAGGGCAGGCAAAACGTCCTCCCCAGGGCCCCCTGCAACAAAGAAGGTACTTTTTATAAAAGCTATCATTGTCACCCTAAATGTGGAATAAAATAAGACAAATTGAGGTAGACAGACCTCCTGGGACCTTTTGTGAGGGACTGCAATCCTGCCCCTCCACTGGGATGGCAGGCTGTCAGAGACACCATCATGGGTGTCGTCATGGATGAGAGAGGAGTTCAAAGAGACAATTACATGCTGGCGCGGTGGGTGGCTCCATAATCCCAACACTAATCCCAACACTTTGCGGGGCCGAGGCAGGAGGATCACTTGAGTCCAGAAGTTCGAAACCAGCCTGGGCAAGACAGTAAGCAACACCCCCCCGACTCCCACCCACCCGTCTACAAAAAATACAAAATTAGCTGGGTGTGGTGGCGTATGCCTGTAGTTCCAGCTACTCTGAACTAAGGTGAGAGGATCACTTGAGCACAGGAAGTCGAGGCTGCAGTGAGTGGTGATCCTGCCACTGCCCTCCAGCCTGGGCGAGATCCTGTGTTCAAAACAAACAAACAACGCAAAGAGATCATACAGCAAAACCTGTCTGAAACTTGAATGCCGAGAAATAAGAGGCTTGACGTGCAGGCACAGAGTGTTCCGTTTGTTTTATGTCTTTCTCTCTTCCTGCCAATTGAAGTTCTCCACCTCCTCCCCGCTTCCCCTTCCTTCTGGGTCTCTGTCCCCTGCCCTCCGAATTGAGCCCTTGGGCTGGCGGCGAGGGGGTGAGGGGGAGGGGGGAGCGGGGGGAGAGGCTCCAGGTGGCCGCGCCACTCCAGGCCCGAGCTCCTCCCCAACTTCGCTGGGCTCTCCGGAGCGCCGTAGCAGTCTGCCTGGCAACCCGTGACGTCACATGGGGCTGACGTCGGATTGGCTGAAACTCCCTGGAGGCGGAGAAGTTTCCGGCTCGTAGGGGGTTTTGGAAAAGCAGGAGTGGGAAGATGAGTAGGAAGAAAGAGAGAAGGGACTTGTTTTTCCTCACACCGGGTCCCTCGCGCCGCGTTACTAGCCAGGCGGTCCCCCGCCTTAAGCCTAAGTCCTCAGCACCCTTTCCCTCCTTCCTCCCCACAACACCTGGTGCCCCAAGCCCCGCCCTCCCCAGGCCCCGCCCCCTCGGCTCCCGCCGCGTCCAGCGCCACCCCATTCAGAAAGTCACAGGTCTCCCTGCCGGGAAGGGCGCCAACGTCCGGGCAGCCCTCCAGGGCCTTCCCAGCCTCCCGCCCGCCCCCGCCGGGGACGCCTGCCCCCTGCCCGCGTCCGGTGCCCGCTCCGGGAAGAGTCGCGGGGAGCAGTCCCAGGAGGGGCGGCGGCCAGTCCGCGTCCCAGGCGGCCGGGCCCCAGGCCTTCAGGTGTGCCTACGCCGGGGCGCGAGACTCCGGAGTCCCAGAGCCCCGACGCCCTTCCCGGAGGCACGGGGACCGCCTCCCCCCTCCGTCGTCCTGCCTACGCTGGGAAACCGGACCCTCCCTCCCGGCTCCGGTTTCCCGAAAACTCCTGACTTGCAGATGCTAAGAATGGCTTCCTAGACCCTGTTCCTCCCCGCCCTGCTTCATGCCAGAGCTCTGGCCCGCAGCCCTTGCCCCCTTGAGACTCTCGATCTCTTCGTCTTCCTCCTCCTGGGAGCCAGGCGTCCAGGCGCTCCTTTCTAGAAAACCCAATAATCTGGGACCTCGGTTGCTTCTGCTCCCAGACTCAGGGGTCCAGACACCCAGCCTCCTCCTCCCTGAGACCCTGGAGTCCGAGCCTCAGACCCCTCCTCCCTCAGACCCAGGTGTCCAAGCCCCAGCCCTTCCTCCCTGGGGACCTGGCCCTCAGCCATCTCTCTTGGTCCAGCTGTTATTTCTCGCCCTTTAGAACATGCAGGCGGAATGTGGGGCAGCCCCAAGGTCTGATGCCTCCTGGAGCCTTCTGGGAGTCTCAGGACTCCTTAAAAGGCTCCCCCTGGGGGCCCACCTGTCCTCCCTAGGGCTTAGCAGGACGCAGCTGCGGTCAGAGGAGCGGGAGGAGGTCCTCCGACATGCCTGAGGCAAAACCAGGTGGCACCAGGACCCCCTCCCTGTGTGGGGATGGATGGGGCTCTTCTTTTCTGAATGGATACTTGGGATTTGTAAGGTTGGGAGAAGGAGGGACCTTCTCTGTGTGAAGAGGAGGCTCCCTTTTCTGTGTGGGATGGGGGTTCCCTTGAGTGTAGGGTGAAGGTCTCGGCTCTGCATGGGGAAGAGGGTCCCCTTCCCTTTGTGACAGGAGTTTCCTTCCTTGTATGAAGTGGGGTGGTCTCATATCTGTGGGATGAGGGATCCCTTTCACTCTGCAGGTAAGTGATTACTTGTAAGTGATTGGAGGGACCCATCTCTGGTGGAGATGGGGGTTGTAAATTGGATTCCTTTTGCTCGACGAGGATGGGGGTCCTGTGTGTGTAGACTGGGGAGGTCTTTTTTTTTTTTTAGATGGAGTCTTGCTCTGTCGCCCAGGCTGGACTGCAGTGGTGCGATCTCGGCTCACTGCAACCTCCACATCCTGTGTTCAAGCAATTCTCCTGCCTCAGGTAGCTGGGGTTACAGGTGTGCATCACCATGCCTGGCTAATTTTTGTATTTTTAGTAGAAACTGTGTTTCTTCATATTGGCCAGGCTGGTCTTGAACTCCTGACCTCAGGTGATCCACGCACCTCGGCCTCCCAAAGGGCTGGGATGACAGACATGAGCCTCTGAGTCCAGCCAGAGTGGGGCGCCTTTTCATGTGATCGGGTTCTCCACATTCAGGGATGGCATCCTCTCGGCAGGGTCTGGGACACTCTTGGAGCAAAGACTCAGAGGGGGCCATGTGCAGTGGCTCACACCTGTCATCCCAGCACTTTGGGTGGCCGAGGCAGGACGATTGCTTGAGGCCAGGAGTTCAAGACCAGTCTGCGCCACATAGAGAGACCTTGTCTCTACAAAAAGTTAAAAATTAACCAGGTGTAGTGGTGCATGCCTGTAGTCCCAGCTACTTGGGAGGCTGAGGCGGGAGGATCGTTTGAGCCTGGGCAGTCGAGACTGCAGTGAGCTGTGATCATGCCACTGCACTCCAACCTGGGTGACAGAGTGAGACCTTGTCTCAAAAAACAAACAACAACAATAAAAATTGCCTGGTTCGGTGGCTTACATCTGTAGTCTCAGTACCTTGGGTGGCCAAAGTGTGTGGATCAACTGAGCCCAGGAGTTTAAGCCCAGCCTGGCCAACATGGTGAAGCCCTGTCTCTACAAAAAATACAAAATCTAGCTGGGGCTTGTGGGTCTGTGCCTGTAGTCCCAGCTACTCAGGAGTCTGAGGAGGGAGGATCACTTGAGCCTGGGAGGCGGAGGTTGCTGTAAGCCTAGATCTTGCCACTGCACTTTAGCCTAGGAGACAGAGCGAGACACTGCTTGGGGAAAACAGACTCTGAGGCACCTTCTTTGTAGGATATGGGGTGATTGTGGGCATAAAGATGAGTGGTTCTGGCTAGACATGGTGGCTCACGCCTATAATCTCAGCATTTTGAGAGGCCGAGGCGGGCGGATCACAAGGTCAGGGGTTCAAGACCAGCCTGATCAACATAGCAAAACCCTGTCTCTACTAAAAATACAAAAATTAGCCGGTGTGGTAGTGCATGCCTGTAATCCCAGCTACTCAAGAGGCTGAGGCAGGAGAATTGCTTGAATCGGGGAGGCAGAGGTTGCAGTGAGCTGAGATTGCGTCATTACACTCCAGCCTGGGTGACAGTGCAAGACTCCATCTCAAAAGAAAATAGACTCTGCATGGAGTCACAGGAGAAGTTTCTATATTAAGAGTAAGGGAGCCTCATTTTTATGGGCACTGAGGCTTCCCTGTGTAGGAATTAGGGGGCTTTCTTCGTGTAGGGGATGGGGTCTTTTCTGTGGGGTTTGGAGACCTTCTTTGATTGGGACTGGGGAACACTCTCTATGGAGATGAGGCTTTCCCTCTATGAGGAACTCACCGCAGGAGACACGCACTGCTGGGCGGACCCCCTCCTGGGATGTGGTCTGCTGGCATCAGGCCAAGCAGGTTGTGGGGTGGGTCCAGCCCCTGCTGTAGCTGCAGACCCAGCCAGCAAGGAACAGCAGGCAGGGCAGGGGAAGGATGCTGCGGTCAGCACCAGGTGTCCAGTTTCCAGCCCAGAGGGAGAGCTAATTATACCCCAGGACCCAAAAGGTCAGGGCCTGGTGGCCTGGGCAGATGGGGCAGGGCCTGCTGGGGGTAAGGAAACCAGATCCCACAGACTCTCAGATAAATTTATACCTAGGGTGGGGGCCTGGACTCCTGGGTCTGAGGGAGGAGTGTCCTGACTGCATGCTCAATGGTGAATATCCCCTACCTTACAGTGGCCAAAAAGGCCCCCAAAGGCAAAGATGCCCCCAAGGAGGTTCCCCCTAAGGAGGCGCCTGCAGAGGCCCCCAAAGGTGAGGAGGTGTCCCCTGGGCTCAGCTGGCCTGGCTTCTCATTTCCATCCTCCCCGATGCGCCTCACCCCGGCCTTCCCCCAGCCTCTGTCCTTGAATCTGTCCCCGCATAGCCCCAGGGCTGACCCAAGCCTCCCATGCTCCCAGCCTTCCCAGGGCTCCCTGGCACCCCCACGCAGAGCCCAACGCCTCAGCTGGCTTCAGCTCCCATCAACTGGCTGATTGATCGCCAAGTTCTGCCCCAATCTCTAAACCTCTCCCACCCCAAAGGCCCATTGAGTGCCCTCCAGATGAGGAAATCGAGGCCCAAAGGGGTGGGGGAGCCTGGCCAAGGTCACATAGTCACAAGGGTGACCAGTGGCCTTTCCCAGGCCAGGAAAAGTCATTTCACCCCCATGATGTTTGGTTTCTGAGCAGAGGGTCCCTCCCTGTCTCTAAGTCCCTTCCCCAAAGCGGCCCACTGTCCCCTCCCCAGCCCATCTCAGACCTCCTCATGCTAATCCTGTCCCCTGAGCAGAAGCTCCACCTGAGGACCAGTCCCCAACTGCAGAGGAGCCTACTGG
This sequence comes from Cheracebus regulus, assembly GCA_963574635.1. Classification (NCBI taxonomy): domain Eukaryota; kingdom Metazoa; phylum Chordata; class Mammalia; order Primates; family Pitheciidae; genus Cheracebus; species Cheracebus regulus. The sequence goes on from CAUYQU010036818.1 coordinate 25,719, forward strand.
AATTTTCCTGAAGAAGCCAGACTCTGTCTCAGTGGAGAATGGTGAGTGGACCCTGGGGAGGAGGGGCTGGAGGCCTGGACTCCTGGGTCTGAGGGAGGAGGGGCTGGGGCCTGGACTCCTGGGTCTGAGGGAGGAGAGTCTGGGGGCCTGACTCCTGGATCTGAGGGAGGAGGGGCTGGGGACCTGGACCTCTGTGTCTGAGGAAGGAGAGTCTGGGGGCCTGATTTCTAGATCTGAGGGAGGAGGATCTGAGGGCCTGGACCCCTCGGTCTGAGGGAGGAGGGAGCTGAGGCCAGGACTCCTGGGTAGGAGGGAGGAGGGGGTCTCTCGCCCTCAGTCTCCCTCTGGAGAGCCTTAGGTTCCTGCCTGGGCCTCCTCCCACTCCACCCTGTTACTCATCCCGTGTAGGGCAGGACGTGGCAGTCGTGGCCAAGGTGAACGGGAAGGAGCTCCCGGGCAAACCGACCATCAAATGGTTCAAGGGGAAGTGGCTGGAGCTGGGCATCAAGAGTGGCACCCGCTTCTCCTTCAAGGAGTCCCACGACTCCGCCAGCAACGTGAGAACCCCGTGGGACCAAGGGCCGGCGGGCAGGACTGGAGGTTGTGCGGGATGTGCTTCTCAGAAGCCCCATTGTCTGAGGCATCGCTGTGGGCCTGGAGCCAGAGACGGGGGATGGGGCGTGGGCCCTCTGGGGATGGAGGTTGTGTGGCTGCTGGGGAGAGATTGTGCGGGGCAGAGGGGAGGGTGCCTGGCCTGGGGCAGGATGCACCTGGGCTTGGTCGTGTGCATTCCCAGCAATGCCTGAGGGAGCCAGGGACATGGGCCCCAGAAGTCCCGAAGGGTCAGGTATGAGAAGACAGAGCTGGTCACCAGGTGCTGAGCCCCTCTAGGTCTCCATGGCCCCTCCCCCCATGGGGTGGGGGTGAAGACTCGGAGATAGAACTATGAATGGACTCTGGGGAGTATGGGGTGGCTCTAGAGGGTGGTCCCGTGCACCCATGCCCCCGGTCCTGGACACAGGTGTACACCGTGGAGCTGCACATTGGGAAGGTGGTACTAGGGGATCGTGGGGATTACCGCCTCGAGGTCAAAGCCCAGGATGCCTGTGACAGCTGTGGCTTCAACATCGATGTGGAGGGTACGCTGGTGCGGGGTGGGAAAGCAAAGGGTTCTGCATCTGGGGGGTGGAAGACACGTGTACCAGCCAGGTGTCTGGAGAGTGCACAGGCATAGGTTTTTGGAGGAGGGAGTGCAGATTCAGGAGTCAGAATATTCAAACTTGGGGAGACTTAGCATGGGAAGAGGTCTGGATTTGGGGGGTGAACATGTTCAGGATTTTGGGATGCACATGCAAAGGCTTAGGAGGTGAGTTATGCACATTCCAGATCTGAGAAAGCAGGCGTAAAGGCTTGGGAAGTGAGGGTATCCAGGTTTAGAGAATAAGGGCATGTGGGTTTAGGGCAAGGGTGTACAGGATTAACAGGCGGTTACATGGATTGGAGGGCACATATATGGACCCCTGAGTGTGTCTGGGCTCTGGGGGTCTGCAGCCCAGAATGTGTGAGGGCTTAAATGTGGGGTGCACAGGAAATGAGACTGTACAGGCCTGGGAAGAAAGACATGGTGGTCCAGGTGTGGGGGTGTGGGCTGCTGAGAAAGGGTGGAGCCTGGCAGCCAGGGAAGTGAGTGTGAGCTCGTCTAGAACTAGAGGATGCCCAGGCCTTAGTGAGGGTACGCTGGTTCAAGAGATAGAAGAAGGGGGCCTGGAAGAGATTGGGCAGGCCTGGGGACTGGCTCTCAGTCTTACCTCAGCCCTGGCCTCCGACTCACATTCCCTTCTCCCATCACCTCTCCCCAGCACCCCGTCAGGATGCCTCTGGGCAGAGCCTAGAAAGCTTCAAGCGTTCGTAAGTGACCCCAGGCCCTTACCAGGGTCCCAAGGACCATGGAAGACTCTCCCTTGGGAGGGGGAAAAAGTAGGATTGGGGAAGGCAAGGAGTGGGGATCCTGGGGTGAATCTGAGGGATCAAGACTCACACCCTCTCTCAATGGCCACAGGGGTGAAGGGAAGTCGGATACCGCAGGTGAGCTGGATTTCAGTGGCCTGTTGAAGAAGAGGTGAGCCCCGGACCTGGGACAGAGAGGGACAGGGGGCGCAAGGGGAGGAGGTGCTGGGTGAGGCTCCATGGCCCCTTGTTTCCTCCTGAAGCCACTGCTTATCCCTCTACCACCTCGCTCTCTTCACTCCTCGCCCACTCAGCATCCAACACACCAACCCACGAGGCTGCCTGTCCATCCACCAATCTACCGATTCACCTAGACCCCTACCTACAACCTCACCCAGTCAGCCATCTGTCATGAGTTCCCTCACCACCTCACCCTTTAACCAGCCATTCTCACATGCACTCTCAGGTCACTCAGGTTCTAGTTCACCTACGCCTCCACCTACTCACCCTCCCATCCATCCATCCATCCATCCATCCGTCCATCCATCCATCCATCTATGCATGCATCCATCCATCCATCCATCCATCCATCCATCCATCCATCCATCCATGCATGCATCCATTTGTCCACCTACCGGTCCATCCACTCACCTATTCATCCAATCATTTGCCTATTTATCCATCTACTAATACATTCATTCACCTACCTGTCCAGTTGCTAATCTGTCTAACCACATATCCATCCCTTAACCACCATCTTCCCGCCTGTTTACCTGCCCATCCGCCATTACAGTCAGCATGGCTACATGGGTGGGTGGATGAGTAATGGGTGAGTGGGATGTTGGATTTCGTTGGGAGATGCAGGTGCAGATGGATAGACAGGTGGGAAGGTGGGTGGATGGCACGGATGAATGGGTGGCAGAGAGGTGGGAGGATGGGTGCCTCAATAAGTGGGGAAGTGGATGGATGGAGAGGGTGGGTGGAGGATGAATGGATGGATTTGTGAATAGGCAGCTGAGTTCACCAATGAAAAGTTGAGCAGTTGACACACCCATCCACACAGATAGCCCTCTGTTAGATTGAGCTATGTGAAATTGATGTTCTGTAGGTAAAAAATGATTGAAAGGCTGGGTGCCGTGGCTTACATCTATAATCCCAGCACTTTGGGAGACCGATGTGGGAGGATTGCTTGAGCCCAGGAGTTTAAGACAAGCTGGGCCACATAGAGAGACCCTGACTCTGAAAAAAAAAAAAAAAAAGCCAAAGAAAGAAAAACTAGCAGGGCATGGTGGCCTATGCCTGTGGTCCTGACTACTTAAGAGGCTGAGATAGGAGGATCATCTGAGGCTGGGAGATTGAGGCTGCAATGAGCCATGATGGCGCCACTGCACTCCAGCCTGGGCAACAGAGTGAGATTCTGTTTCAAAAAAAATTAAATATTGGCAATCTCATATGCATTATCTGCTGGTCCATTTATCCATCCTTCACTTGCCCATCGATCCCCATAACCAAAGCCCTGACAATTCCATTTACTGATGGATTCATCATTCTGTCTCCAGCCAGCCAACCGCTCCCTGGCCACTTCCCATCAACGTATTCACCCAACTGTGCAGTCATTTCCCCAATAACCTATGGAAATAAGAAAATCTGAAAAAAAAAAAAAAAAAAAAAGATAAGAAATACCCCATGGACCGGGTGTGGTGGCTCATACCTGTAATCCCAGCACTTTGGGAGGCCGAGGCAGGCAGATCACTTGAGGTCGGGAGTTTGAGACCAGCCTGGCCAACGTGGCAAAACCCCATCTCTAGTAAAAATACAAAAATTAGCCAGAAGTGATGGCAGGCGCCTGTAATCCCAGCTACTTGGAAGGCTGAGGCAGGAGAATCACTTGAACCCAGGAGGTGGAGGTTGCAGTGAGCCAAGATTGCGCCACTGCACTGTAGCCTGGGCAATGGAGTAAGACTCCATCTCAAAAAGAAATAACAACAAAAAAGAAATACCCAGTGGGGACCATGCTGGGAGGAGGCCAGGAGACCCCAGGAGAAGTCTGGGGCAATTGACCAGGCAGGAAAGAATAAGGCCTCTAAAGGGAAGGGGACTTGAGTGAGTCACAGAGAAAGTGAGTGAAGAAGGCAGAGGGACATCCTCCCCTCCTCACTCCCTGATGGCCCCTGTATGTTCCCCCATCCCCCAGGGAGGTGGTTGAGCAGGAGAAGAAGAAAAAGAAAGATGACGATGACCTAGGCATCCCCCCGGAGATTTGGGAGCTCCTGAAAGGGGCAAAGAAGAGTGAGTACGAGAAGATTGCCTTCCAGTACGGCATCACCGACCTCCGGGGCATGCTGAAAAGGCTGAAGAAGGCCAAGGTCGAAGTCAAGAAGAGTTCAGGTCAGCCCTGGCCTGGGGGGAGCTGGGCCCTGCACCCAGGGACCCCCAGCCTCTTGAGTATCTGATGGTTGGGCCCTGGACCTATCTTTTCAAGGTCCCAGTGAGGTAGGAGGCAAGACCCAACTCCAGAGGTGGCCCTCGGACACCGGACCAAATTGAGGATTAGCTAAAACAGGGACAGGGTGGCAGCCGCTTTCCATAAGATACACCCACCAGTGTGCCATGTCAGTTAACCGTGGCTATAGCAACAGCTAGGAGTTACTGCCCATTTCCATGGCAATGAGCAGACCACCCAAAAGTTATCACCCTTCTCCTAGCAATTTCTGTATAACTCATTCCTTAGACTACAGGGAATTAAAAGTGGATATCATTCTGACTGCAGAACAGCCTGGAGTGGCTGCTCTCTATGGGGGAACCCTGTTCTGCAGGAGCAGTGGGGGTGCTGTCACACTGCAGCTTCAATAAAGCTGTTTTCGGGCCGGGCGCAGTGGCTCACACCTGTAATCCCAGCACTTTCGGAGGCTGAGGTGGGCACATCCCCTGAGGTCAGCAGTTCAAGACCAGCCTGGCCAACACGGTGAAACCCCTGTCTCTACTGAAAATGCTAAAGTCAGCCGAGTGTGGCAGCATGCGCCTGTAATCACAGCTACTCGGAAGGCTGTGGCAGGAAAATCGCTTGAACCCGGGAGGCAAAGGTTGCAGTGAGCTGAGATTGTTTCACGCACTCCAGCCTAGGGGAACAGAGTGAGACTCTGTCTCAAAAAAAAAAAAAAAAAAAAGAAAGCTGTTTTTCTCTACCGTCTGCTGGCTTGCCCTTGATGTCTTTCCTGGGTGAAGCCAAGAGCCCTTGCAGGCTAAGCCCCACTCTGGGGCCCCCTGTCCTGCGTCACCACCAAGGGAGTTCTCAGGGACCTCTAAGTTCATAGGAGGCCTCCTGACTTCCTCATTTTGACCTTGGAGAGCCCTTGGCCTGGAGAGGGAGATGTGGTGCCTCTGGGGAGGACCAGAGCAGTGAGGACCACTGGCTTCCCTCCCCTCTGCATGCCTCCATCTCCAGCATTCACAAAGAAGCTGGATCCAGCCTACCAAGTGGACAGAGGCAACAAGATCAAGCTGGTGGTAGAGATCAGCGACCCAGACCTGCCCCTCAAGTGGTACAAGAACGGCCAGGAGATCAAACCAAGCAGCAAGTATGTGCGGGGTGGGCGGTCCCTGCACCGGGGAGATCCCAGTCCAGAGAAAATGCCCAGAGACAAGGCCCATTGCTCTTACCCAGAGAGGGCACACTCACCTCTATATGAAAAGTACAAATACCTCACTAGAAAAATAGATTAGGCCAGGTGTGATGGCTCACCTCTGTAATCCCAGCACTCTGGGAAGCTGAGGTGGGAAGATTGCTTGAACCCAGGAGTTCAAGACCAGCCTGGACAACATAACAAAACCACACCTCTACAAAAAATAAACAAAATTAAGGCTGGCCATGGTGGCTTATGCCTGTAATCCAAGCACTTTGGGAGGCCAAAGAGGGTGGATTGCCTGAGCTCAGGAGTTTGAGACCGGCCTGGGCAACATGGTGAAACCCCATCTCTATTAAAATACAAAAAAATTAGCCAGGTGTGGCGGCATGCACCTGTAATCCTAGCTACTCAGGAGGCTGAGGCAGGAGAACTGCTAGAACCTGGCAGGCAGAGGTTGCAGTGAGCCTAGATCATGCCATGGTACTCCAGCCTGGGCAACAGAGCGAGACCCTGTCTCAAAAAAAAAAAAAAAAGAGGTGGTGTCGCGACCCGCAGGGCTGCGACTCGCCAGAAAAAAATAAAATAAAATAAAATAAAAAAAAGAAAAGAAAAGAAAAGAAAAGAAAATGGAAACAAGAGTGTCTCTGCTCTCCAAACTGGCAAAACCTTGTGAAATTCTAAAACCCGGTGCTGGAGAAGAATAGCACAAATGTGGCTGGTGGGAATGTAAATTGGCAAGTCTCCTAAGGGCAATGTATTAAAAAGCCTTCAGGTTGTGCAATCCTAGGTATGTATTGTGAGGAGTTATCATGACTATGCATTTTTAGCTACAAGGATATTTGCTGGGACGAACACCAGGTTATTTTTTTTGTATTTTTAGTTGAGATGGGGTTTCACCATGTTGGCCAGGCTAGTCTCAAACTCCTGACCTCAAGTGATCCCCCTGCCTTGGCCTCCCAAAGTGCTGGGATTACAGGTGTGAGCCACTGCGCCCGGCCTTGGCTATGTTTTCTAAATTTCCCATAATGATCATAATTAGTTGGGTATGGTGGTGTGCACCTGTGATCCCAGCTACTCAGGGGCCGAGGTGGGAGGATCGCTTGAGCCCAGGAAGTCTAGGTTGCAGTGAACTATGATTGTGCCACTGCACTCTAGCCTGGGTGACAGAGTGAGCCCCTGTTTCAAAAATAAATAAAAATAAGTAGATAATTGAAACTGGACCCTCAATTTCTTCCCACACAATTTGGCTCTGAGAGAGAGAGAGAGAGAGAGAGAGAGAAAGAAAGAGACTTGCCTTGAGAACAGGTGAGCAGAACTACCCCAGGACTAGGTGGATGCTCCGTGCTCTGGTTTGACGTGAGACTTTTGCATCAGGTACGTGTTTGAGAACGTTGGTAAGAAGCGAATTCTCACCATCAACAAGTGCACATTGGCAGATGACGCTGCCTATGAAGTAGCCGTCAAGGATGAGAAGTGTTTCACCGAGCTCTTCGTCAAAGGTGAGGTTGGCATTCAGGCCTGAGCGTGGAGAGGGACTGGAACTCTGGAGGGGGTCCTGAAATGACTGACCTCCTGTCGCCCTGCCCCACAGAACCTCCAATCCTGATTGTCACACCTCTTGAGGACCAGCAGGTGTTTGTGGGTGACCGGGTGGAAATGGCAGTGGAGGTGTCAGAAGAGGGTGCCCAGGTGATGTGGTAAGTGACCCTTGGTCCCTGATCTCCACACAGGAGCATACAGCTTCTTTGCCTCTGCCCTGGTCTTTATGGGACCTCCTGTGACCTCTCTTGGAGATTTCTGACCTGTGCTCAGTAGTCACCCCCAGGGTACCTCAGCCTTTCTCTATAAATCCTTACCTTCACCTAAAATTCTTTCTAGAATTTCTGACCTCTACCCATCCTGTCCTCTTCAGGGTCCTTTTCCTGATCCCTCTGTTCCATTAAATATTGATTCATCTGACCAATCATCTGTCCCTTGTTCCACCTATCCATGTATCCACTCATCCATCTACTCATCTACCCACTCATCCATCTATTCATCTATCTACCCACTCATCCATCCATTCATCTATCCATCTACTTAACCATCCATCCACTCATCTATCCATCCATC
>CAUYQU010036820.1:0-27268 GCA_963574635.1 Cheracebus regulus
TAAAATGTAATGGCTTCTCAGGCTCACAGGCTACGTGCAGTCTCACAGGCTAGTGATAAGGCATTACAATTAATCAGGCCAACGCCAGGTGCAGACACCAGCCTCATTTCAATGGAATTCAAGAACTCGCCGCTCAGGGTCACACGGACCCTGAGAAGAAACCCCCTTGTCTCTAGCTGCTGGCCTTAGCTTCTGTACAAACTGCCTGCTTGCAAAGATTCCCAGTCCCCCCCCCCTAGAAAATCCCCAGCCCCCCAAAAGTGTTGTTTAGCATAAAAGCCCAGTTCTCCCTCAACTCGGGGCCACGGGTTGGAGAGACATGAGTCCTCCGTGGTCGCCAGCAATAAAGACCCTGCAATTCATCATACTTTTGTCTTGGTGCTGATCTTCTTATCTTGCCAAAAATACAACACTATCTTGGCTCACTGCAACTTCTGCCTCCCAGGTTCAAGCAATTCTCATGCCTCAGCCTCCCGAGTAGCTGGGATTATAGGTGCTTGTCTCCATGCCTGACTAATTTTTGTATTTTTGGTAGAGATGGGGTTTCACCATGTTGACCAGGCTGGTCTTGAATTCCTGACCTCCAGTGATCCACCCACCTCGGCCTCCCAAAGTGCTGGGATTACAGGCATAAGCCACCACCCCCAGCCAACTTTTTAAAAATATTTTTGTAGAGATGTCATCTCACTGTGTTGCCCAAGCTGGTCTCAAACTCCTGGCCTCAAGCACTCCCCTCACCTCAGCCTCCCAAAGCGCTGGGATTACGGGCATGAACCACCTGGCCTGGCTGGACCTCCATACTGTTTTCCACAGCTGTTGCACCATTTTACATCCCCACTAACAGTAATTTCCCATGTCACTGTCACTCCTCTGTTCCATCCCTCTCACCCGATCCTTCTAGGAAACGAATCTCAATAGTTTCTGCTTTATCCTTCCACAATGTTTCTTGTTGTAAAGATAAACAAATAAATGTATGTTTTCTTATAGCATCTTGTTTCTTACATGAAGGCTTGCATCCTATATTTACTGTCTTGCACTTTGGTTTGGTTGTTTTTTTTGTGTTTTTTTTTGTTTTTTTTTTTTTCTGAGACCAAGTTTCACTCTTGTTGCCCAGGCTGGAGTGCAGTGGCCCGATCTCAGCTCACTGCAACCTCCGCCTCCCAGGCTCAAACCATTCTCCTACCTCAGCCTCCCGAGTAGCTGAGATTACAGGCATGCGACACCAGGCCTAGCTAATTTTTTTTGTATTTTCAGTAGAAACGGGGTTTCTCCATGTTGGTCAGGCTGGTCTCGAACTTCCAACCTCAGGTGATCCACCCGCCTCAGCCTCCCAAAGTGCTGGGATTACAGGCATGAGCCACTGCGCCCGGCCTGCACTTTGCTTTTTTTACTTAACAGGATGTCCTGTCCGGGTGCGGTGGCTCACCCCTGTAATCCCAGCACTTTGGGAGGCCGAGGTGGGAGGATCACCTGAGGTCAGGAGTTCAAGACCAGCCTGGCCAACATGGCAAAACCCTGTCTCCACCAAAAATACAAAAATTAGCTGGGTGTGATGGCGTGCACCTGTAGTCCCAGCTACTCAGTAGGCTGAGGCAGGAGAATCACTTGAACCTGGGCGGTAGAGGTTGCAGTGAGCTGAGATCATGCCAGTGCACTTCAGCCTGGGCAACAGAGTGAGACTCTGTCTAAAAAAAAAACAAAACAGTGTGTCCTAATCATTCCTCATGGGTTCATAGATGTCTTCCTCAATCATTTTACAGCTGCATAGAACTCCACTGTGTGACTGCATCACGGCTTATTCAACCACTGCCTGTGTATAGGAAGTGATATTGTTTCCAATATTTTCCAATTATGAACCATGCCTCAATGAATAACCCTGTGCATTTGTATTTTCACAGTGTTTGGGGGAGTATCTTCAGGGTAAATTTCTGGAAGTGGGAGTGCTGGGGCAAAAGAAAAACATGCATTTTTGTTATATGTCAAATTTCCCTCATCGGGGTTATAAAAAGGACTTTTTAAAAAGCACAAATAAGAAAAGCTGATCTTGGCAAAAGAAACCAAACAATCTTTCTTGCTGACATCTAATAGTCTTGGTTTTAAGACTGAGGAATTTAATTTCACAAAGACTGGTTTTTACAGAGTGATTTAATTTCACCATTGTCACAGGCTTTGCTGGTGCCTATGCCACACACACACACACACACACACACACACACACTCACACGACCTCACATCCCCATAGGAGCCACTTATCCCATCTAAGCCTCAGTTGCAGCCTCTGTAAAATGGGCAGCATCTGTCTGAGCTACAAGTGGTTTTAGAGACTAAGCATTTAGTTCTCTGTGAGATTCCAGATTTCCCAGAAAATCTGATGAAAGTTGAGAGCCTGCTCCCTAGGAACATGTTGAAGAAGAGACAAGCAGCCCCTGACATCCCAGAGCTGGCTTGGTACCCATAGCTAGGCCTTAGTGCCCTCCTATTGAACATGGACAATTTCACAAAACATCAGTATCAGACAAAGCCAGTCTGATTGTGATGGATCGAGACAAAACAAGATCAGTATGTCATCTTGTCTCAGCACAGACACATGAATACGTTGTCCAAACCACAGAAATGGCCCAATATCCCCCGACTTGGCTATATGATGTACTCTTTTTTTTTTTTTTTTTTTTTTTTTGGCTAATGGCAGCTTTAGCCTCCACTCTAGTTAGACTGCCCTCCTTCTAGATAAAATTTTTTGTGATGGCCAATCACAGAATTAGCACCAATATGCAAACTGAAAAACAAACAAACAATCAAAAAAAGAATTAGCACCACTTCCTAGCCAAAGCAAAGCCCTGCTTCCTTAAACTGTCCCCGAAATCACTAAACCCAAGCCTCAGTCCTATAAGTCCTATAAGTTCTAACTCCCTTTTACTGACACCCCATGGTTCCCTACAGTGTACGCTCTCCCTTATTGCAATGGGTAATAAACCCAACTTGTTCAACCACACGTGTTCCTGGGGAGTTTTGGCTAGAAGACTTTGACAGCACTTACGGAGTTGGTTGCAAGCTCAAGGACTCTTTGGAATCCCATCTATGCATCTGCCTAGTCCACAAACTTCTAATTAAGTGGCCTTGAGTCTAGAGCATCAGTAACACCATTAAATAGATGGAGAAACCGAGGTCTAGACAGATTGACTTCTTCAAAGTCCCATTGTAAGCTAGCAGCTGGGTAAGAACAGGAAAGGGTGGCTGCTGGTTCCAAGGTGAGGTATGTCTTGCAGACATGGAATCCGTCCCCAAGCTCACCTCGGCCACAGCAGTGTTCTCCCTGCACAGGCCACAGAACTACCCGGCAAGATACGCACATGCTCATCTCTGAAGAATGGCTTCACTCTCTCCCTGCCCTACCATTCTCTCTGTAGAATGGCGCAGTGAGATCCCAGGTTGAGGTAAGGGATAAAGGAACCCCTACACGAGGGCTACCCTCAAGAAGGCTCACACACTGGAGTCTCAGCTTAAAGGAGCCTCATATTCCCTGCCCAGCTGCTGTGTCCCAGAGTATGCACCCTCAGAGACCCTGTCACCAGGAGCACCTCATTCCCATCTCACAATTTCCCTCTGCCTTTGCCCAGGTCAGGAACTACCTGGGCTACCTGGAACCCTCCTCCCTTCCTTTCTTGACCTTGAGCTCTCATAATTTTTCTTTAAGATCCAGTGTGGGGCCAGGCATGGTGGCTCACACTTGTAATCCTAGCACTTTGTGACATGGCAGGATGGATTGAGGCCAGGAGTTCAGGGACAGCCTGCACAACATAGCAAGACCCCATCTCTAGAAATGAATTTTTATTTTTATTTTTATTGCATTTTAGGTTTTGGGGTACATGTGAAGAACATTCAAGATTGTTGCATAGGTACACACATGGCAGTGTGATTTGCTGCCTTCCTCCTCATCACCTATATCTGGCATTTTGGAAAAGAATTTTTAAAAGTCCCAGAAATTTTAAAAGTCCCAGCTAATCAGGAGGCTGAGGCAGGAGGATCGCTTGAGCCTAAGAGTTGTAGGCTGCAGTGAGTTATGATTGAGCCACTGCCCTCCAGCCTGAGCAACAGAGTGAGACCCTAAAGTCAATCAACAAAATAATAATCTGGCTGAGCGCAGTGGCTCACACCTGTAATCCCAGCACTTTGGGAGGCCGAGGTGGGTGGATCACCTGAGGTCAAGAGTTCGAGACCAGCCTGGCCAACATGGTGAAACCCCGTAAATATACGAAAATTAGCCAGGCATGGTGGCAGGTGTCTGTAATCCCTGCTACTTGGGAGGCTGAGGCAGAAGAATCACTTGAACCTGGGAGGTGGAGGTTGCAGTCAGTGGAGATTGTACCACTGCCCTCCAGCCTTGGTGACAGAGCAAGACTCCGTTTCAATAAATAAATCAATATAAACAATAAAATAAGAATCTATGAGTCCCAGAGACAGAAAGAGAAAGAAAGCTCTTCCTCACATTAAAATCCCTCTGTATGTATAAAAGAAAAATCATTATTTGGCCACCATCAGAGTAGTTATTGCTTCAGGCAAGAACCACCAGTGGATGCTAAAGTGGGGAGTAAAAGTTTGATTTAAAAAAATGCAGAGTTACAGTCTCAAAGTATCTACCGACAAGATACTTATTAATTACAAAAGGGGATCATGGCTGTAATCCCAGCACTTTGGGAGGCTGATGCAGGAGGATTGCTTAAGCCCAGGAATCCGAGACCAGCCTGGGCAACACAGTGAGACTCTGTTTCTACAAAAAAAATTTTGAAAGTAACCGGGTATGGTGACTCACACCTTTAGTCCTTGAAGATCACATGAGCCCAGGAGTTCAAAGATGCAGTGAGCCATGATTGCGTCAATGCCCTCAAACTTGGGTGATAGAGCAAGACCCTGTCTAAAAAAAATAAAAGAATTACAAAGGGAAAAATAGTAAATTTACACTGGTGAAAACTGGAAGACCATTTTAACCAAAAGATCAATGCTAATGTCAATTTCAGGATTAACTGAACCCTCCTGCCTCCTGATAAGCTGAGAACGCAGCGTCACTTCTGTGGAATTCCTGCCAAAAGTGCAGAATTCACATCTAATCATGAGGAGACATCAGAGAAACCCAAATTGAAGGACATTCTTCCAAAGAACTGGTCTGTGCTCTCCTAAAACATCAAGATCATGAAAGTTAAGTGAAGATGGAGACATTGTTCCACATTGGAGGAGACAAAAAACCTGATAACAAGATTCTGTTATCAGGTTTTTTTAGTCTATGATTAGTCTTTTAATCTATGATTCGATTTTCCTATACAATGATGCTATTGACATGCCCACCAGGGTGGCTAGAACCAAAAAGTCAGATAACAAATATTTCTGAGGATGTGAAGCAATGGAAACCTCATACTACGCTGGTAGCAATGTAAAAAAAAAAAGTCACTGCTCTTAGGAAATTCATACTGAAGTATTTAGTTAAAAGGGCATCATATCTGCAACCACTATCAAATAATTCAGAAAAATCACTGTGTATCATTCAGAAAAATTATATATATATAAATTACATATGTATATATAGAGAAAAAAACAGAAGGACAGAGACAGAGAGTAAATATGTTATCATTATAAAGCTTGGCATTTTTGCTAGTCCCGTAAGAGAAAAACAGTATATCATTGTTTTTAATTTGCATTTATTTAATTATGGAGTACTCATTTAAAATGCCCCAGAAAACATAACCCAGAATGACCACAGATATTTACTGCGTGTCCACCCTCTACTAAGCTCCAGTGATAAAAAATATGAAGCACAACATCTGGTAGATGTAAAATGGTATTATATCTCACCGTTGTTTTAATTTTATATTTCCCTGATAAGTAAACAGATTGGGTTATCTTTTCATATATGACACATATTGGCCATTTCAGGTTTCTTCTGCTGTGAATTCCTGTTTGTATCCAATGTCTATTGCCAAGTGTATTGTTTGTCATCTCCTTAGTGATTTGTAGATGTTTGTTACATATCCTAAAATCTAGATACTAGTTTTTTGTTGCACAGGTCAAAAGCCTAGGTGGAAAGGATTGAGTTTGCGAAGCCCAGAAGCACATGTGGTAAGAATCTTCCAGATTTTTTTTTCTTGTTGGAGAAAACCAGCTTACTAAAGAATCTTCCAGTTTTAAATGCCAGGTCTTGCAGCTGAGGGAAGTATTCTGGTAGGTGCTGTGGGTCTTTGTTGAATCAACTTGAGTGTGTTTGACAACTGAGAAAAAAATTAAAATGAAATGTAATTCATAAAATACATGTCCTGTATTCTCCTGTTAAGGAAAAGAATTGGGATTTGTGCATCTGCTCTAAGCTATTATTCATTATATATATGGTAAGAATACATATATATATAACATATTACATATTTTTGTTTATTATACATGAATACTAATTTATGAGCTAGAACTCTACTTAACTGCATGTTAAAATAGAGAGAAAACATACATTTCTCTTTAATTACCATTGGTGTTTCCCAGCAAAAACCTGCCAAGCCCACTCTTTTGTTTAACAGAAAATGACACTGAAGACGGGTGAATGAACATGACTTACCAGTTCCATACAGGCAGTTGTTAATCTGATTAAAATTTGTTTCAGTTGGCTGCCCAGGTCAGAGTGGAGTCCAGCTTGACCTGGGCTTCCTTCTCCCTTCCACGTCACAGCTAAGCATGCAGTAAGTGCTCTTTTGGGAAAATAGGCCCTTCATCACCCTAGGTACAAAGTGGAATGCCTAGAACCTGCAGCAGTGGGGTAGGTAGAAGGCGGGTGGTATATAAACCCTTAGTGTTGGTGCAGATAGAACCCTACAAGGGTCTTTGTTGGGGCCAGTTTAAGTGCGTTCTTTCTTATTTATTTATTTAGAGAAAAGGTTTTGCTCTTATTTATTTACTTATTTATTTATTTTTTGAGAAGGAGTTTCACTCTTGTCCATGCTGGAGTGCCATGGTGTGATCTCGGCTCACTGCAACCTCCACCTCTGGGGTTCCTGCCTCAGCCTCCGGAGTAGCTGGGATTACAGGCACCCCCCCCCCACCACGCCCAGCTAATTTTTCTTTTTTCTTTTTTTGTATTTTTTGTAGAGATGGGGTTGCTCCATGTTGGCCATTCTGGTCTCGAACTCCTGACCTCAGGTGATCCACCTGCATCGGCCTCTCAAAGTGCTGGGATTACAGGCGTGAGCCACCACGTCCGGTCTTCATTTATTTATTTTTGAGCAGGGTCTCGCCGGGTCACCCAGGCTGGAGTGCAGTGGCGCGATCTCGGCTCACTGGAACCTCTGCCTCCCAGGCTCAAGCCATCCTCCCACCTCAGCCTCCCTCGTAACTGGGACCACAGGTTTGCACCACCACTCCCAGATAATTTTTGTATTTTTAGTAGAGATGAGTTTTCACCATGTTGGCCAGGCTGGTCTCCCAACTGCTGACCTCAAGCGATACCCTTGGCCTCCTGAAGTGTTGGGATTATAGGTGTAAAGAGCTTTATAAATACCCTCTTTTTAAGTGCTCCGTACTAGCCTCCTTCTAGTTCACAGGGAATATGTACTAGTCGCTGGGGTCACCTTCAATGCAGAGTCTGCCGGGAAATTAAGCATGCAAATCATTTCTCAACGACGACACGCCAAGTGCTCACAGCTTGTCCCCAGGGGAAGCACAGGCGCCTAATTTGTGTTCCTAGGTGACACAGTTATTACTTATAAATGTTCCTTGCCGTATCCCGGAGGCGGGAAGGGTTGGAAGTTACTTCGGTTCTCTCAAAGGATGAGGAAGGAGAGATCTCGGTTTGTTTTCCCATCTGTGAAACGGAGCCACCACAGTATCTAGAGGACGTGCCAGGGTGACCATTTGGGGGTGCAGCGGCTTCCCTCCTCCCTCCCCCATCTTTCCCTTCTCAGCTTCCAAGGCTTGGAAATTCGGAGATTCGGAAGTTTGTTCTTGGATGGCCAGAAATCCTCCGGACGCAAGCGGCCCGGGGCTGGAACGGCCACAGGCCGGAAAGGTGCGGGCGTGAACGTCCTGCGCGCCGACGTACCCCCGCGCCCGGCTCCCCTCAACCCCGCGCTCCTCCTTCCCTCGATCCTCCCGCTCCCCTCCTCCGTGTCCCCGTCCCCGCCCCCCTCCCGCTCTCCCATTGGCAGAGCCAGCGGCCGGGCCGCCCCGGGATTTAAAGGGCCCGCTCGCCGCGCCGCCCTGGGAGCCGCTGCTGGTCCCGGCCTTGCGGCCTGCGGGGTAGGCTGCCCGGAGGAGGCGGCGGCAGCGCGTCCTCCGTCCCCAGGACCACGGCTTCTTTCCTTCCAGGTAGGTCGCCAGTAGTGCGCACGCGGCTCCCCCGCTCCCATCCCTGAGCCGGCCTCCCCGGGCGGATCTGTAGCGCCAGTGCTGGGACCCCCCTCCCCATCACCTTTCCGACTCTCCCTCCGGCTATGTCCCCTACCACCACCTCCTTGCAGCCCCCGGACCTGGGCAGGACTTTGTCGGCGGCCTCTCGCCGGGTGAGGATGAGATGGGGCGCGCGGAAGATACAGGACACCCCCCAACCCGCCGCATCCAAACAAGGAGAGATGCACACGGCCCCCAAGTGTCACAGAATCCCCCTCTCTGCCCTCCACCCAGAGCGACTCTACCTTGGAAACCAGGGATTCCCCTTCCCGTCGCCCGCCCCATTTGATATATGGGCCTGAAATGTATGCCATCCCATCACCATCGGACTGGACCGTTCATAGCATTGGAGAGACAGAGGTCCTTCATTCACTCCAGGTCACAGGCTGTGCGTGTGCGTGCCGAACGAACACCCACACGCACACAGTTGGCGGCTCAGCCTGATGTACCTGACTTCTCACACCCTCCCCCAGTCCCCCAGTACCGTACCTCTACATGGGTTGGGCAGCCCCAAACTGAAATGTCAGTGCCGGAGTCCATCCCTCGAGCGAGGTCTGCCCCACGGACACCCGCTCCCTCTGTGTCCCCGCTTCGACAGATCTATCCATCTGGCCATCCATCCGTGGGGGTCCGCAATGGCCACCTTCAGCCGCCAGGAATTTTTCCAACAGCTACTGCAAGGCTGTCTCCTACCTACTGCCCAGCAGGGCCTTGACCAGATCTGGCTGCTCCTTGCCATCTGCCTTGCCTGCCGCCTCCTCTGGAGGCTCGGTAAGTGCCTGCCATACCGTGTGCCACCATGCCAGGCCATATCAGACTTCTCACATTCATCCATATCGAGCCACACCTTACCCTGCCACATCCTGCCAGGGCCCGGCGTGTCCAAGCCGGGCCCCAACATGTTCAGCCTCACCACATCCCACCAGGCCAAACCCCATTCCACCACACCGCATCCTACTATGCCAGCCACCCCATGCCACACCACACTGAGCCACATCCTGCCATGCCAAGCCATGCCCTTCAGTATTCCTGACTTCTGGGATTCCGGAAAGCTGAGATTCTTGGATCTTGGGATTCTGAAATGTCTACAACCCAAGGTTATAAGACACTGGCATGCTGATGTCACAGGGTTATGGAATCCCAAAGTACCATGATTACAGGGCTTGGAGATTCTGACAATTTGAAATTCTCACATTCTAGACTTCTAAAATGTTGGCGTTGTGGATTTCTATAATCAGGGCATGATGCGATTTCTGGATTCTAGGATTCTGAAATGTTTCCACAGTCATAGCAGGCCTGTATCTTAATGAAAGATTCCAAGTCCCCAAGGTTCCTATAGGAGGTGGAGATTTCTGGAAATCTGAGATCCGAAGGTTCTACACTTTCTTTTTTCTTTTCTTTTATTTTAAATGGATGGTTTATTTTTTCCCAGGTTTATTATTTTGAAATTTTTCAAAGCTACTGAAAAGTTGAAAAAATAGTACAATGAGCGCCCACGCATGCATCACCAGATCCTCCAACTTCAACATCTTGCTGCATTAGCTGGCTCTATCTATCTATCTATCTGTCTATCTATCCATCCATCTATCTATCTATCATCTTCCTGAATTGCTTGAATAACCTGCTTATATCACTACACTGTACCCCACATCCTTCAGTGTGTAGCCCCAAGAACAAGGACATCATCCCCCACAACCACATCCTCCACCATCGCCCCCTGAGACATTGCATCTGGATACAATAATGTTATCCTATATAAATTGATACTTGAATTTCTTCCAGGGTTCCCCAAATACCCTTTATAGAAGTTTATTTTCTTTAAACCTAGGCCCTGCCACCCTCTCCAGCTCCCCAACACGTGCTCCGGGCCCTCTGACCCCACTACATTCCAGCCTATAGGCCTTTTCCCTGGCTATGCCCTCTGCCCAGGCCATCCTCCCCTTCCTACCAGTCCACCAACCTTCTCTTTCTTGTTCTCCCTCTCTCCCTCCCTCCCTCCCTTCCTCCCACACTCTCTTTCTTTCTCTCTCTCTCTCTTTCTTGTTCTCTCTCCCTTTCTTTCTCCCTTTCGCCCAAAGGGTTGCCATCCTACCTGAAGCATGCGAGCACCGTGGCAGGCGGGTTCTTCAGCCTCTACCACTTCTTCCAGCTGCACATGGTTTGGGTCGTGCTGCTCAGCCTCCTGTGCTACCTCGTGCTGTTCCTCTGCCGACATTCCTCCCATCGAGGCGTCTTCCTCTCCGTCACCATCCTCATCTACCTACTCATGGGGTATGCTTGTGCATCCTTATCCTCACACTGTTGGCTGAAGTGTGTGGGTGGGTCCCCAGGCCCCAGACGAAGTTGTCCAAGGCAGGGAGGGGGTAAGATTTCCTGGAGAAAGAAGGGAGTCTGGGAGAGTCATTCGCCTATGAGGAGGCACAAAACAGGGAGGGCGTGGAGTGTCCCCGGAGAAGAGAATCTGGGAGATTTGTCCTTTCACAGGACTGTAAGGGACAGGTTGGGCATGGGCTCCCCCTTGAGGAGGGAGCCTGGGATAATTTTTCAGCCATGAGACTGTTGTAGGATGGGAGGAAGCAGAACCCTCTGGGCACCTGGGTTCCCCACCTCTCTGGTCTCGGAGGCCATGAATGTCATGGGACCAAGACCAACACCTTTTTCCTCAGTGAGATGCACATGGTAGACACTGTGACATGGCACAAGATGCGAGGTAGGTAGCCCTGCCCCTCTCACCTGCTCACCTCCCCGCCCCACTCCACGTCTCCTAACTGCCCCACCCTGTGCCTTTCCTCCCCTGCTTTTCTCCCTCATCTGCCCACCCCACTGGACATGCAGGCCTCACATTACCCTCGGGTTCATGTCTCTCTCCACCGTGCATTTTCCCTAAGTCTGTCTGTCTCATGTCATGTACGTGCCTAACTCTCTGGAGTAAGGGCATCTGTCTCTCGTGCGTTTCCTTGCCTACCTGCCTACCTATCCCATGCCCACCTATCCATCTTTGTGCCCCCTTTTCCTACTACATCTCACCTGGCGCCCCTCCTCCCTGCCATGCTGATCTGCTCTCTGCCCATCCACTTGACCATGGGCACCACACATAGGGGCCCAGATGATCGTGGCCATGAAAGCAGTGTCTCTGGGCTTCGACCTGGACCGGGGCGAGGTGGGTGCAGTGCCCTCGCCAGTGGAGTTCATGGGCTACCTCTACTTCGTGGGCACCATTGTCTTCGGGCCCTGGATATCCTTCCATAACTACCTGCAGGCTGTCCAAGGCCGCCCACTGGTGAGGTCCTGGGTGGACAGGTGGGCAGGGACTGTGGGAGCTGCCCCGGAGCAGCACTCACGGAGCCTTGGTCTCTTCCCTACAGAGCCGCCAATGGCTACAGAAGGTGGCCCGGAGCCTGGCACTAGCCCTGCTGTGCCTTGTGCTGTCCACTTGCGTGGGCCCCTACCTCTTCCCGTACTTCATTCCCCTCGATGGTGACCGCCTCCTTCGCAAGTAAGCATAGCCTTTGAGACCCCTGCCCAGCAGTGAGGGGGTTGGGTAGGGACCCGCGTTTTCCCCAGCTCTGAGTCTGTCTCTTAATGCTTCTTTCTGTCTTCTGTTACTACAGCAAGAAACGCAAAGCCAGGTAAATGAGGGGGGCAGGTGTAAGGGCTTGTGGAGTGGGGCTGACGTGAGTGGGGGCAGAGCCCGTGACCAGTGGGTTCTGTGTGTCCAAATGTGTCTGACCGTCAACTCCACGACGAGACAGAGACTGTGGCTGGCTGGCTGACCAAGCTTGGCTCTGTGACTCTGTATGACTGACACTCCAACACATACTATGTGTCTGGCTGTCCATCTGTTCAGCTGTCTCGCTATTAGAAGCGAGTCACATAACTGTCGTGGAGAGTGACATGTGTGTTGGTTGGGTGACTTTAACCTGTCAGCGACTCTGGCTAGGAACGTGTATGGGTTGTTTTGTCTATTGGCCACTGAACCCCTGAGTGTGAGCCTGTGAGTAGCTGTCTGGCTGTACCATCATCAATGATAGGGTACGTGGCTGTCATTGGATCAGATAAATCTGTGTTGATGATTCTGACATTTTGTAGCTTTGACCAGGAATGGGTCTGACCACAGCATGTCATATGCCTGTCTGTGGAGTTCATGGGCTACCTCTGCCTGTATGTCTGCCTTGTCTGATGGCTTGGTGTTATCTAGCTGAGGGGTTGTAACCGACTCTGGTTTGTGCCTGTCTGCAGGACTGACTGCCTCTGGTTGGACTACAGGGTTTGATCTGGCTCTGTTTTTATGGCCCCTCCCCTACTCCCTGGCTGCTGATTAGGTCTAATGCTGAATGAGTCTCTAAAAGGTCAAGTGACTTGACCAGTGTCACCCAGCTAAGCAGCCAGGCCCAGGCCTAACTTCAGAACCTATGCTTCTTCGAACGCAGAATGCTGCCTATTTTTGCCCATATCTGATTGCAGCTAGCGGGGGGGGGGGGGGTGTGCACAGCAGGGTGTTTGATGCTCTTTGTGCCCAGCTCAGGGATTTTCGGCTGTCCTGTGGTCACTGAGTCAGGTTAGAGCACTGCAAGGCTGGGAGTCTGATAAGATTTGTGTCTGGCTGTTAGAGGGAGTAGGTCTGTAAGGTCGGGTCTCTGATGGTGGCTTTGGCCGTCTGGCCATGTGAGCCTGCAAAGCCATGCCATATTTTAGGACACCTCGTGCATCTGTTTGAGCCACATAAGACTAACTACCTGAGGGTGGATGTCTGTGTGTGAATATCACAGTTCACCCTTTTTTGCGGCTACATTTCGTCTGTCTTGTCTGAACAATTCTGACCAGCCTCCAGGGCCGCTCTGACTCTCTTTTCTTTCTTCTCTGCTGCCTTCCTGACCCCTGGGGGCCCTAGGGGCACCATGGTAAGGTGAGTCTACAGGCGGGGCCCGGGATGCTGACGTGTGGTGGGGTATCATGCTAGAGCCAAAACCTGATGCCTCTGTCCCCTGCCCCTTTCTCCCCAGGTGGCTGCGAGCCTACGAGAGTGCTGTCTCCTTCCACTTCAGCAACTATTTTGTGGGCTTTCTGTCCGAGGCCACGGCCACGTTGGCGGGGGCTGGCTTTACCGAGGAGAAGGATCACCTGGAATGGTGGGAGGGCTTGGGGACCCCCCTCTCCCACAGGGTGCCGCCTAGAGGAGCTGCAGGGAGGAGGGTGGGTACTCCCAGGGGAGGGAACAGCTTAGACAGAAGTGTGGCGGTCAGATGAGTTGAGATCCCAAATGAATTTGCATGTCTCTTCTGCCCACAGGGACCTGACGGTGTCCAAGCCACTGAATGTGGAGCTGCCTCGGTCAATGGTGGAAGTTGTCACAAGCTGGAACCTGCCCATGTCTTATTGGCTAAATAACTGTGAGTCACCAAGTCACCACTCCGGCTGTGTTGGAAACTCAGGCCCCTTCATACATTCATACAACATTTACTGAGCACCTTCCACGTGCTAGGCACCCCAAATCCTTACCCTTGTGGAGCTGCAGTTCTGTTGTGGGGCAGATGATAAATAAGAGAAAAAAATACCTAATAGCTCAGGTGTTGATAAGTGCTATGGTTTAAAAAAAAATAGATAAAGCAGGTAAAGGTGACCCAGGAGTGCTGGTATGAGATAGGAGTGGGGAGGGTGGGGTATTGCAATTGTAAAAAAAAATTAGTCAGGGCAAGTCTCCCAGAGGAGGTGACATTGGAGCAAAGATGCAAGGCAGGTGAGGGAGCAGGGAGTGCAGGTATACTTGGGAGGAGTGTAACAGATGGCAGGAACAGCAGGTGCAAAGGCCCTGAGGCAGGAGCTTGCTTGGTGTGTGGGGAACAGCACGAAGGCCAGTGAGGTAGGAACAGAGTGCGCGACGGGCTAGTGGCGGGCAGTGAGGTCAGGGAGGGCCCAGAGGGCCTCGTGGGCCATGGAAAGGGCTTTGGCTTTTTCTCTGAGAGAGATGAGAGCTACAGCAGGGCTCTGAGCAGACGAGGGCCCTGGGCTGACTTGGGTTGCAGCAGGATCCCTTTGGCTGCTGTGAGGACAGACAGAGGGGAGGGAGTGTGATGGTGGTGGTGGCAGTGGATACAGAGAGGAGAGCTCAGATTCTGGCATATTCTGAAGGTGGAACTCACACAATTTGCTGAGTTTGGATGTGGGAGTTTGGGGAGGACAAATCAAGAGTGATTCCCAGGTTTTTGCCCGGAGGAACTGGAAGGGTGGAGTTGACATCCACTGAACTTGATGAGACTGGGAAGGGCAGGCTGAGGGGGAGATCGGGAGCTGGGCTTTGGGCATGTGAACTTTGAGGTCATCTAAGGACTTTATCCTGGGGGCTCCAACAGGTTGTGTGTACTCTCATCCTGCTGGTGGCCCTCCAGGAGGGGCTGGGGGACTCTCAGGAGAATTTTGTCCCACATCTCTTCCCCTCCAGATGTTTTCAAGAATGCTCTCCGCCTGGGGACCTTCTCGGCTGTGCTGGTCACCTATGCAGCCAGCGCCCTCTTGCATGTGAGCAGGGCAGAGCAGAATCAGGGTGGAAGCTGCGTGGGGGCAGGTGGCAGGGCCTCTTCCTCACCCATTTCATTGTCCCCTCCACTCCCCCAGGGCTTCAGCTTCCACCTGGCTGCAGTCCTGATGTCCCTGGCTTTTATCACTTATGTGGAGCATGGTGAGTGCATGGCCCAGCCCAGCCAATGGATAGAAGGTTGGTGGGGGGCTGGAACCAGCATCCCCCAAGGCTAACCTGACCCCTTGCCTCTCCCCACTGCCCCAGTCCTTCGGAAGCGCCTGGCTCGGATCCTCAGTGCCTGTGTCTTGTCAAAGCGGTGCCCGCCAGACTGTTCACACCGGCATCGCTTGGTGAGGGTTCAGCCTGGGCAACCTCGTGCCCGACACTCCCCATCCAAAATGTTCCTTCTGTGTCTGTCTTGTATTTGTCTCAGGGTGCCCAGCTTCTTCTTTTGGTGCCGTCCTCATAACCTCTCCTCTATTCACTGGCGTCCGTTTCTCTAACAGACATTTATCGAGCATCTGCTATATACACACCTGGCATTCGTTTCCCCCATTGAATATCTGTGGAGAGCACCTGTTGGCACTCTAGGTGCTGGAGACACCGTGGTGAACAAAACAGACTAAAGTCCCAGCCCTATGGGACAAACGTTTTAGCCAGGCAGACAGTAGATGAAAAATGAGTCAGTAAATTCTAATAATAGTGTGTTAGCTTGCGAGTAGTGCTAAGGAGAAAATGCTTGGGGAAAGGGGGACGGAAGGTATGGGGGTGATTTCCATTTGAAATAGGGAGGTCAGAGAAGCCTCCCTGGTGAGGTGACGTTTGAGGCCTTTAACTGAAGGAGGTGAGGGAGGGAAACGTTCCAGGCGGACGGACCCTCAGTGGAAAGGCCCTGAGGTAGGAAAGGCCTGGAATCTTTGAGGAACAGCAAGGCAGCCAGTGTGGCTTGAGCAGAGGTGGGGTAGGGAGGGGAGCTGGGTGGGAGGCATGGGCCCTCTAGGTCATGGTGGGGATTTGGTTTTGATTCGTTTTATGTTTTTCATTCTGTTTGCAATAAGAAGTACAGACAACCTCATGTTTGTCTCCCACCTGACTCCAACGTTTATCACTATAAAGTCCCGACTCAAAGCCCCGACACTCTTCCTCCTCTGCCTGGAGACGTGCCCTTCCCCAACCCAGGATCCCTCACTGTGGACAGTACCCTCATCCTTGGAAGCCTCTGCACTCCCATAGGAGGCTCCCTGAACCATCTCTTTCCTATCTCAGTGGGTACCCTGGGCATCCTCAGTCCTGGGACCCACTGTGCCCCATGTGTCCCCTGGGCTCCCCTGCGCAGGAGGAGGTGGGGGACAGTGAGTAGGTCCAGTTGCCAAATGTATCCATCTGTTCCCCCACAGGGCCTGGGGGTGCGAGCCTTAAACTTGTTCTTTGGAGCCCTGGCCATCTTCCACCTGGCCTACCTGGGCTCCCTGTTTGATGTTGATGTGGATGACACCACAGAGGAGCAGGTGAGGGGGGGCCCTGAGAGGGGTGGTTAACCAAGGGTGGCGCTACCTGCCGGGGGAAACCGTGAGGACAAAGGCAGGGAAGCTGAGGCCTGAGCTGCTCAGACTGTGCTGCTTCGCGTGGGCAGCCACTGCTCCACCATCCTTTCCCATAGTCCCTCTGCTTGAGTCACACTGTTGGGTCTTTTATTTGGGTGAAGTGTGCAAAATATGTTTATTTATTTTACTTGTAAAATTCTTTTTAGGCTAGGCGCAGTGGCTCACGCATGTAATTCCAGCACTTTGGGAGGCCAAGGCAGGAGGATCACTTGAGGTCAGCAGTTCGAGACCAGCTTGGCCAACCTGGTGAAACCTCGTTTCTACCAAAAATATAAGAAATTAGCCAGGCGTGGTGGCACATGGCTGTAATTCCAGCTACTCAGGAGGCTGAGGCAGGAGATCGCTTGAACCTGGAAGCCAGAGATTGCAGTGAGCTGAGATCATGCCACTGCACTCCAGCCTGGGCCAAAGAGCGAGACTATGTCTCAAAAAAAAAAAAAAATTCATTTTATAGAGATGGAGTGGAAAATCCAGGTTTTACTTTTGTTAATTATTTCACTTCATTATTGTTTAGGTAGAATTTGCAAGATTTCTTAATTTTTTTTTTGAGACAAGGTCTGTCACCCAGGCTAAAGTGTAGTGGTGTGATCACGGCTCACCGCAGCCTCACATTCCTGGGCTCAAGCCATCCTTCTGCTTCAGCCTCCTGAGTAGCTGGGACTACAGGTGCACGCCACTAAGCCCGGGTCTCCCTACGTTGCCCAGGCTGGTCTCAAACTCCTAGGCTCAAGTAGTCCCCTCACCTCAACCTCCCAAAGTGCAAGGATAACAGACAGGAGCACCCTGTTTTATTTAATTTATTTTAAAAATATTTTATTT
Organism: Cheracebus regulus; assembly: GCA_963574635.1. NCBI lineage: Eukaryota > Metazoa > Chordata > Mammalia > Primates > Pitheciidae > Cheracebus > Cheracebus regulus. The sequence continues at coordinate 17,356 of CAUYQU010036820.1, forward strand.
TACTTAGTTTGAGTATACAAACCCTGGATTCTGCACTTTAAATTTTTTCATTAAAATGTCTGTACTATTTTTGTTCATGTTGAGTATGCAAATCCAGATTTTACTCCTTTTTAAATTAAGAACAATTTAAAAATAACATTTATTCATATGGCTCTTGCAGAATCCAGGTTTTTGCTTCTCTTTTAGTTTTTTCAGTCTAAAACAAAACTTTATGTTTTTTGACAATAAAAAATTTTTTAATCCAGATTAAGTGTGCAAAATCTGGGTTTTGCTTTTTTTTTTTTTTTTTGAGATAGTCTCTGTCACCCAAGCTGGAGTGCAGTGGCACAATCATAGCTCACTGCAGCCTCAAACTCCCAGGCTGGAGCAATCTCCCCACCTCAGCCTCCCAAGTAGCTGGAGGTGCATGCCACTACACTTGGCTTTTTTCTTTTTTATCTTTTCTTTCTTTCTTTCTTTCTTTTTTTTTTTGAGATGGAGTCTCGCTCTGTCGCCCAGGCTGGAGTGTGGTGTGGAGATCTCTGCTCACTGCAACCTCTGCCTCCCAGGTTCAAGTGACTCTTCTGCCTCAGCCTCCTGAGTAGCTGGGACTACAGGCGTGTGCCACCACCCCCGACTAATTTTTGTATTTTTAGTAAGACAGGGTTTCACCATGTTGGCCAGGCTGGTCTCAAACTGCTGACCTCATGATCCACCCGCCTCAGCCTCCCAAAATGCTGGGACTACAGGCGTGAGCCACCACGCCTGGCCTGCCTCTTTTTAAATAAAATTTTTGTTTTGTTTTCATTAAAATATTTTAAAATAGTGAATGTCTATCACGTGGTTCAAAAACCAAACAGTAGTCAAGATATTCAGAGAGAAAAGACACCCTCTTACAGGTAATCACTTCTATCTTTTTTTTTTGAGACGGAGTCTCTCTGTCGCCCAGGCTGGAGTGCGGTGGCGCGATCTCGGCTCACTAGAACCTCCAGCTCCCCAGTTTAAATGATTCTCCTGTCTCAGTCTCCCGAGTAGCTGGGATTACAGGCATGCGCCACCACGCCCGGCTCATTTTTGTATTTTTAGTAGAGACGGGGTTTCACCATGTTAGCCAGGCTGGTCTCAAACTCCTGACCTCAGGTGATCCACCCACCTCGGCCTCCCAAAGTGCTGGGATTACAGGTGTGAGCCACTGTACCCGGCCCACTTGTATCCTTTGATTAAAATATTTTTACAAAATTTAAGCATATTTGTGCCCTCACCTAGGGCACAAATATAAAAATGTATTTTAGGCCGGGTGTGGTGGCTCAGGCCTGTAATCTCAACACTTAGGGAGGCCGAGGTGGGCAGATCACGAGGTCAGGTTTTCGAGACCAGCTGACCAACGTGGTGAAACCCTGTCTCTATAAAAATACAAAAATTAGCTGGGCATGGTAGCGGGCACCTGTAATCCCAGCTACTTGGGAGGCTGAGGCAGGAGAATCATTTGAACCTGGGAGGCAGAGGCTGCAGTGAGCCTAGATCATTCCATTACACTCCAGCCTGGGTGACAGAGTGAGACTCTATCTCAAAATATATATATATATATATATATTTTTTTTTTTAATTCTACCCCCCACCAGTTTTTACCCTAAAGATAACACATGAATGACACTATTCTGCAATTTTTGAAAATCTTCCACATCAGTATATAGTGGCCTCATTTTTTCTGCTGTGAGGATGTAACACAGTTTAATTTTTCTCTTATCAGTGGACATCAGGTGATTTCTAGTCCTTTCCTATTACCAGTGATGCTGCAGCAGGAACTCTGTACCCACGCGGACCCACACAGGTGCAGACAGATCTGTAGGATCTGTTCCTGATAGTCTCAATGGGGTAGTACTTTTGTGTTCTCCCACCAGCATTGCAAGAATGTGCTTGCTGCCCCACCAGCATAGAGTGCCTCTCAAACTTCCTGGATTTGTTTGCCACTTCAATAAAGAGGAAGATGGCCGGGCGGAGCTGGGATCACACCTGTAATCCCAGCACTTTGGGAGGCCGAGGCAGGTGGATTACTTGAGATCAGGAGTTTGAGACCAGCCTGGCCAACATAGTGAAACTCCGTCTCTACTAAAAGTACAAAAATTAGCCGGGTGTGGTGGCACAGCATCTGTAATCCCAGCTACTTGGGAGGCTGAGGCAGGAGAATCATTTGAACCCAGGAGGTAGAGGTTGCAGTGAGCTGAGATCATGCCACTGCACTCCAACCTGGGCAACAGAATGAGACCCCGTCTCAAAAATAATAATAATTAAAAGAGGAAGGTTATGAATGAGGCTGAGCATCTTTTCATATGTTTAAGAGCCATTTGCTTTTCCTTTACTGGGATGAGTTATTCACCTTCTCAAAATTTTTAGGAGCTCTTTATGTATTTGGGAGATAACAGGCCAGAGAATGGGATCACTTTGTTTTTAAAATGATTTTTAAAGAAGACAAAAAAGCTATATCTAGTCACCTTTCATATGTACGTAGGCCCTTCTGTGGGGCCTCACCTAGGGCAATCATAGACATGTCCTTGGGCAAAGGATGGGTTTTCCTGAGACCTTCTTTGTCCTTGCTGAGTGGGACCATCACCTCTTTCTCTCCCACAGGGCTACGGCATGGCATACACTCTCCACAAGTGGTCAGAGCTCAGCTGGGCCAGTCACTGGGTCACTTTTGGATGCTGGATCTTCTACCGTCTCATAGGCTGAGGCACATCTGTGGACCCTCATAACCTTCTTAAGACCCCTCTCAGGGTGCCACTGATGGAAGATGAGGGAAGGCCCTCTCTCTACTCCTTGGCCCCCTCCATCCTTGATTCCCAACACCTTAACACATACACACACATACACACACACACACACACACACACACACACACACAGTCACACTATTTCCAAGCCTGTCAATCCCCACCCCACCACAAAGCGGGAAGGGGGTAGTCCCTGCTGGGACCTAGGGGTGGGGGACACTTGGGGAAACTGAGAGGGGGAGATCCAGGGCCTCCCCGCCTTCTGTCTTCCTTTTTATATACAGTTTGTTATTGTCAAATAAAAGTAGGAAATATACAATAGGCTTCTTCTTCACTGCTCAGAGGGGAATAGGAATGAGTGAGGAAGGGGGCACAGCATGGATAAAGGTTTGGAAGCTGGAAACCATGAGGAGAGAGCAGACTATGATTGGTTCATGGTTAGTTTATGATTGTTAGATTAGATGATGAGCCTGAAGATGGCAGGGTCCTGGTCCTGCTTGGTTTGAGTAGGGCCGGAACAGATTGTATAGTTGGATGTTGGGGAGGCCTCATTGGCTGGAAAACTGAAGGATCCCCATTCTGACTGGTTGTTCTGAGTGGAACACAGAGGAGAGAAAGCAAGGGAGATGACAGATTGGTAACTATTTGTCCTTAGGACTGAGGGTTGTGGGTTCTAATTGGATAGGAGGTCTGGGATGGGTCTGGATTCTGATTGATTGCTCCGTCTGGGGGCCCACTGGTGGTTAGGCGTTTGATTGACTTTTTAGAATTGGGACAGGGAGATTGAGGGTCTTCATGCCAGTTGGCCAGTAGGACTCAGAGGCTTGGATTCTGATTAGTTCTTCTGACTTGTGATTGGGAGAAGAGAGAATGACCGCTATTAGAATTGAGGAGTTCTGAGCACGTAAGAGCTGGAGAGGGGGTGGTTGCAGTGTACAGGATGTGATCTGCCTGTACAGTTTCCTTGCATTATGATGAAGGTTACTCAGAAAAGGGCGGAGGTGAGAGGATGCAACGGAACACTGATTTCACCAGCAGATGATGAGAATGCAGACCTTGATGAGAATGCAGACCTTAATGAGTCCCTGTTTTGATCGACTGAAGAGGGAATGGGGAAATTGAAGCCAGGACTCGATGCAGATTGGCTACGGACGCAAAACGCCCACGAACCTTGGCCCGCCCCAGTCTCCACCCCAAATCTGACTCAGGTGAAAATAGCGCCACGCGTGGGGGCGGGGCCGGCAGCACACAGAGAGCGCCTATTGGTTGGGAGCGGCACGGGCGGACTTCTTCGCTTCGCCATTGGCCCGCAGCATAAGGCGAGGGCACTTACGAGAGGGATGAGCCCGAACTAGGGTGTGACGGAGCTCCAGAGCCAGCACAGAGAGAGTCCGGAGCCCTGTTGGAGGCCGCTGCCGTCTCGCGGCTGGGTGAGTGCCCTCCACCCGGCACCCTGCTCCCTCCGCTAGCTCTCCCAGGCGTTGCAGCCAGCCCTCGGCGGCTTGCCTGCGCGAGACCCTTTGCCACCCCCCCCCACCGCCCCCTTGCGCCGGCGCGAGACCCCCTGCTACCTCACGGTTGTCCGGACGACAAGACCCGCCTTCTCATTGGGCGGTAGGACTGGAGGGGTCTGGTTCGGATTGGAGGGCTTTGTGTTCCGCTCTAGGGCTGCTCGCCCGATACCAGCCTTTCGATTTCCTCCATTTCCCGGCAGGTTGACGGCATTGCACGCTTTCGCGGGGAGGCTCTGGCTTTCCAAACGCCGGCACTGAAGCTTGTAGTTCTGATTCATTTTCTTTCCTCTGTCCCCCAGCTGCAGTTTTCAGGACTACGGGGACGGCGGGGAAAGGGAGTAGTTTTCTGTTGAACGGTCCAAGACGCTGACCCGTGCAACGGGACCACGCCTGGTTCCTGTATCTCTTACCAAACTGTGACCCCGGAGCACAGGACTGGGTTTGGTGGTCGTGACCAGTTTGTGATCCTTGAAGGAAGAGACCAAGCCTGGCCCTGTATCTCCCTCGCCAGACTGTGACAGGGAGGGCTGGGATCAGGTGTTGTTCCCATGTGCCTCCCACCAGACTTTGACCCCCAAGGACTGAGATCAGGACTGTTTCTACCACATTATAATATGGCTCCTAGAGGGCTGGAACAAGCTTTCGGTCTTTCGGTGGCCTTCTATTTCAGTCATATTCTTTTTCTTTTCTTTTTTATTTTATTTTGAGACAGAGTCTCACTCTGTTGCCCAGGCTGAAGTGCAGTGGCGCGATCTCTGCTAACTGCAACCTCCGCCTCCAGGGTTCAAGAGATTCTCCTGCCTCAGCCTCCCAAGTAGCTGTAACTACAGGTGCAGCCACCACACCCGGATAACTTTTGTATTTTTAGTAGAGACGAGGTTTCATCATGTTGGCCAGGCTGGTCTCGAACTCCTGAGCTCAAGTGATCCACTCGCCTCGGCCTCCCAAAGTGCTGGGATTACAGGCGTGAGCCACAGCGCCCGGCCTTCTTTTCTTTTTTGGAGGCAGAGTCTCCGGCTGGAGTGCAGTGACGTGATCACGGCTTACTTCAGCCTTGAACTCCTGAGCTCCAAGCGATCCTCCCGCCTCAGCCTCCCTGGTAGCTGGGACTACAGACATGCGTCATCACACATGGCTAATTTTCTTATTTCTTTAGAGACAGAGTTTTGCTACGTTGCCCAGGCTGGACTTGAATTCCTGGCCTCAGGTGCTACTCCTGCCTCAGCCTCGCAAAGCACTGGAATTACCAGCCATGGTGCCTGGCCTTAGTCATACTCTTAAAACAGAATGTAATTAGAAATGTTACAGTCCTGTCTGTTAACTGGTAAATTCGGTCCTTTTACATTTCTTTTGGTAATAAACTATTTGAATTTTATTTTATTATCTCATTCTGTGCTTTCTATTTGTCCAGGTTTTCCTGTTCCTTTTTTTTTTTTTTAACTTCCTGCCTATCCACACGTAGCCATCAGCCCACAAAGACATGACTACCAACGCGGGCCCTTTGCACCCATACTGGCCTCAGCACCTAAGACTGGACAACTTCGTACCTAATGACCGCCCCACCTGGCATATACTGGCTGGCCTCTTCTCTGTCACAGGGGTCTTAGTTGTGATCACATGGCTGTTGTCGGGTCGTGCTGCGGTGGTCCCACTGGGGACTTGGCGGCGACTGTCCCTGTGCTGGTTTGCAGTGTGTGGGTTCATTCACCTGGTGATTGAGGGCTGGTTCATTCTGTACTACGAGGACCTGCTTGGAGACCAAGCCTTCTTATCCCAACTCTGTGAGTCCTGAGTTCTTTGATATGCTGTGGGAGGGGATTTGCTGGGCAGGGATTGGCTTGGATGTTTACCTACCCACCTATTCTTCTATTTGATTTATTTTAAATTTTTATTTAACCTTTTAAAAAATTTATTATGGGCCTGGTGCAGTGGCTCACGCTTGTAATCACAGCACCTTGGGAGGCTGAAGCAGGAGGATCACTTGAGGTCAGTAGTTTGAGATCAGCCTGGTCAACGTGGAGAAACCCGATCTCTATTAAAAATACAAAAATTAGCTAGGCACGGTGCCTCACACCTGTAATCCCAGCACTTTGAGAGGCCGAGGTGGGCAGATCACGAGATCAGGAGTTCAAGACCAGCCTGGCCAACATGGTGAAACCCCGTCTCTACTGAAAATACAAAAATTAGCAGGGCGTGGTGGCACGCACCTGTAGTCCCAGCTACTCGGGAGGCTGAGGCAGGAGAATTGCTTGAACCTGGGAGGCGGAGGTTGCAGTGAACCAAGACTGCACCATTGCACTCCAGCCTGAGCAACAGAGTGAGACTTCATCTTAAAAAAAAAAAAATTGTTATTATTATCTTTTTTTTTTTTTTTTGCCCTTCTCCAAAACTGATAGATAAGTTGTTTTTGAGACAAGGTCTTGCTCTGTTGCCCAGGCTGGAGTGCAGTGGTGTGATCATAACTCACTGCCATAGCTCACTGCAGCCTCCAACTCCTGGGTTCAAGTGATCATCTTGCCTCAGCCTCCCCGGTGGCTGGGAGTATAGGTGCATAGCTCTATGCGTGGCTAATATTTTCACTTTTTTGTAGAGACAGGGTCTTGCTATGTTGTTTAGGCTGTTCTTTAACTCCTGGGCTCAAGCAGTCCTTCCACCTCAGCCTCCCAAAATGCTGGGATGACAGGTACGCACCACTGTGCCCAGCCTTATTTAACTTTTTTGTTCCATGTATATTCACATGGGTCAAAAAAACATTTAAAGAGATTTGCAGTGAAAATCTTTCTAGCCACCAAGTTTCCCTAAATGCTATTAGGCACTGGTATTTTTCTTTGTTTGTTTGTTTGAGATGGGAGTCTTACTCTGTCCCCCAGGCTGGAGTGCAGTGGCGCGATCTCAGCTCACTGCAACCTCCACCTCCTGGATTCAAGCGACTCTCCTGCCTCAGCCTCCCTAGTAGCTGGGATTACAGGCGCCTGCCACCACAACTGGCTAATTTTTGTATTTTTAGTAGAGACAGGGATTCCTCATGTAGGCCAGGCTGGTCTCAAACTCCTGACCTCGCAATCCACCCACCTAGGCCTCCCAAAGTGCTGGGATTATAGGCATGAGCCACCGCGCCTGGCCAGGCACCATTGATGGTTGTTTATGTGTCTTTCCAGTTTATTTACATTTGTAAATATCAATGTGCTCAATTGTAAAAGGGGGATAATAGTAATAACCAGCTGTATGTAAGATACTTAGAAGAGTGTTTGGCAAACAGTGGATGCCATGTAACTATTCACTATTATTGTTATCATTGTTTGCATTTTTCCCTTTTTATGCAAATGATAACATGCTATATATACTTCTGATCTTTTCTCTTTTTTTTTCCTTACAAGAAAACCAAAGAAGCCATTTTCTTTTTTGAGACGGAGTCTCACTCTGTCACCCAGGCTAGAGTGCAGTGGCATGATTATAGCTCACTGTAGCCTTGAACTCCTGGGAAATCAAGCGATCCTCCTGCCTCAGCCTCCCTAGTAGCTGGGATTATAGGCATGTGTCACCACACCCAGTTAATTTTTTAAAACAACATATTTTTTTAGTGATGGGTTCCTGGCTTCAAGTGATCTGCCCATCTCAGTCTCCCAAAGTGCTAGGATTACAAGTATGAGCCACCGCACCCAGCTGCTTTTTTCAATGAGGTCACTCTTCATGATTTCATAAAGAGCTTTTGAAACAGACATTATACAGTTATTTGACTTGTCTAGTATTGATGGGCATTTCCCCTCCATCTTCTGCCATTATAAACAAGGCTGTGTGCAGTGGATCATGCCTGTAATCCCAGCACTTTGGGAGGCTCAGGCAGGTGGATCACTTGAGGCCAGGAGTTCAAAACAAGCCTGGCCAACATGGTGAACCTGTCTCTACTAAAAATACAAAAATTAGCTAGGCATGGTGTCACTCGCCTGTAATCCCCCAGCTCAAGAGACTGTGGCAGGAAAATCGCTTGAACCCAGGAGGCAGAGGTTGCAGTGAGCCAAGATCACGCCCCTGTATTCCAGCCTGGGCAACACAGCAAGACTCTGTCTCAAAAAAATAAAATAGGCTGAGTGTGGTGGCTCACGCTTGTAATCCCAGCACTTTGGGAGGCCGAGGCAATTGGATCGCTTGAGATCAGGAGTTAGAGACCAGCCTGGCCAACATGGTGAAACCTCATCTCTACTAAAATACAAAAATTAGCTGGGCGTGGTGGTAGGTGCCTGTAATCCTAGCTACTCGGGAGGAAAATCACTTGAACCCGGGAGGTGGAGGTTGCAATGAGCCGGGATCGTGCCACTACACTCCAGCCTGGGTGACAGCAAGATTCCATCTCAAAAAATAATAATAATAATAAATAAATATACAATAGTGTTTTTTGGCCTCAGGAATAAAGCTGCTATGAACATTCTAATACAAGTCTTTATGTGGACATCTGCTTTTGTTTCTCTTGGGTAAATACATAGGAGTAGAATGACTGGATTTTATGGTAGGTGTGTGTATAATTTTATGGAAAACTACCAAACTGTGTTTCAAAAATGGTTTCACCATTTTATATTTCTGCCAGCAATGTAGGAGAATTCTGGTTCCTCCACATCCTTGCCAACACTTGTTATAGTCAGATTTTTTTTGGTTTTTATTTTTTGGAGGCCAAGTCTCACTCTGTTGCCCATGCAGGAATGCAGTGCTGCAATCTCAGCTCACTGCACCTCTGCTTCCCAGGTCCAAGCAATTCTCCTGCCTTAGCCTCCCGAGTAGCTGGGATTACAGGCATGTGCCACCACACCCGGCTCATTTTTGTATTTTAGTAGAGATGGGGTTTCACCATGTTGGCCAGGCTGGTCTCATACTCCTGACCTCAGGTGATCCACCTGCCTTGGCTTCCCAAAGTGCTGGGATTACAGGTGTGAGCCACCAAGCCCGGCTGGTCAGATGTTTCTTAAATTTTAGTCATTCCAGTAGATATGAGTGATATCTCATTTTGGTTTTAATTTGCTTTTCCTTAGTGACTAATGGAAGTTTGAACATCTTTCATGTGCTTATTGGCCATTTAGAAATCCTCTTTGTGAATAACCTAGTCAAGTCTTCTGCCTAGTTTTATATTGGATGCTCTTTTTCTCTTTTTTTTCCCTGAGACAGGCTCTCACTCTGTCGTGCAGGCTGAGCACCATGGTGCTATCATAGCTCACTGCAGCCTCAACCTCCTGGGCTCAAGCCATCCTCCCACTTCAACTTAGGTGCATACCACCATGTCCAACTAATTTTTGCACATTTTGTAGAGATGGGGTCTCACTATATTGTTCAGACTCGTCTCTAACTCCTTTATGCAAGCCATCATCCCACCTTAGCCTCCCAAAGTGTTGGGATTATAGGTATGAGCCACCATGCCCAGCCCGATTCTCTGCTCTTTTTTTTTTTTTTTTTTTTTTTTTTTTAAAGATGGGGTTTCACCATGATGGCCAGGCTGGTCTTGAACTCCTGACCTCATGTGATACACCCACCTCAGCCTCCCAAAGTGCTAGGATTACAGGCGTGAGCCACTGCGCCCGGCTGCTCTTTTTTTTTTTTGAGATGGAGTCTCACTCTGTCACCCAGGCTGGAGTGCAGTGGCGCGATCTCAGCTCACTGCAACCTC
>CAUYQU010036821.1:0-20619 GCA_963574635.1 Cheracebus regulus
CTTTTGCGGTTTCTTTCTTTCTCCTTTTCTCTCTTTTTCTAAAATCTCTTCCTCTTTCTTTCTCTTTCATTCTTTTTTTCTTTCTTTTGCTGTTTCTTTCTTTCTCCTTTTCTCTCTGTTTCTAAAATCTCTTCCTCTTCCTTTCTTTCATTCTTTTTATTCTAAAAAAAAAAAAAAAAAAAAAGAAAGTGACTGATATTTACCTACTAGAAAATGCTTTTTTTTTTTTTTTTTAAGGCTTTTGTATATTTAACATGCCATGGAAAAAGTAAGCAAACTTTGCAAGAGATGGCTGCTAAATTTGGATGGAATGAATTTATTTTCAAGTGCTTTAATTAAGTAAACTTAAGATGCCAAGAAAGCTGTAGCTTACCATTTCCTAATTTATTTCTCCATATTTTAATTAACGGAGGGAAAAAAAAAGCCTTTCTGGTTTATCATGAAAACTCCAGGATAAATACATCTTTTTGCTGCCATCATGCCAAATTATATGCTCAATATTAAATATTTATGTAATAGATGACCAGAACATAAAACAGTAGCTGTTACTCTGAAATTATGGTAACATAAACTGGTATTCAGTTCTACTGTCTTGACTTAGTCATATGCTGTTACTTGAGGGAAAGGCTAAAGACACTATTAAAAGTTAGCACTTGGTTTTCTGAAAAATGACTGCAAAGGACCATGCAGAAAGTTTAGTTGTGGTTCTAATTTCTCAGCCATCTGGGCTGTAAAATAAGGAAAATGGTTATATCACAGAGTTTTTGTGAGGACCAAATGCAATTGCATATGTTAAAGAACCAGCAATACACTTAACACACACAGTGGGTACTCATAAAAGGGGAGCTTAACCTGAATGTGCAACTTATAACTATTTAGTAATATAGGCAATGAATAGTTAAAAAGCATTTTGTTTTTTAAAAAGGAAACAAAACTTCAAAATACTTTGAACTGTGACACATACTGAATAAACTTTGTAAATACTTAATTTTACTTATTTCTACTCTTGTTATTCCAACAGTGAAGTTCAGAATTTTTACTATTAACAGTAATAGTATTCCTATCACTATTTTATAATTTATTCCATAATTCTTTCTTCATTGAACCCTGAATATTATCTATTTTAAATGGGGAAACTGACATAAAGATCTCACTCTCAATCAGGGTGGTCCTTGCTTCTAAAAAAATGCAAGGGATGTGGCATTGCTCATTATTTTCTTCTGTATTTATGAATGCGTTGTAATTTAGCTCAGAGTCACACAGTAATCAGTGACAGGATGAGTTGGTCTTCCAAGAGAAGACAGAACTGGAAGGTCTTGGTATGTGAAGACTCAGAAGGTATACAGTGTACACACAGCTGAAGGTTTGTCATGTGGAAGAAAGATTATATTTATATATAATCCTGTTGATTTAAAGTAAGGAAGAGACAGAAAAGAAACAATTTACAAATTGTCACAGCTATTGAAAGCAGGTAGTCACTATACATAAAGGTGATTATATCTAAACTGTTTGTTCACTGAGCAACATGTTACAGAAAGGAATCCAATCCCTGTAAGGGAGTTACCATGGATAACTTTGTGCTACAGCCTTAACCCTGATATTTTATGGCATGAATACACGAATATTAATGCATCTTTCTTTGTCCTAATCTACACCATAATGATGCCAAGTAGATCACATTTCCCACAAGGTTCTGTCCTATATAATAGTTACAGTGAAAACAGAGATAGATCCTTGGTATCTTCAAAGAAACTGCTTATATGGCCTTCCTGACAATTCCTTTCCTGCAACAAACTCTTGTATAGTTTACATTTGTCTCATTATTTAATCTAAATCTTATATTTAAGCCAGGCATTTGTTTCTGTAAAATTTATAGTACATATGGAGGCAAATATCTCTATGGATACTTGGTTGAATTCAAAGGCAACTCTTGCCTGACATACTCAAGATCCCCAAAGCAAGAATGCTCTCTCAACACAGGAACATGTAATTAACAATCTGCATTTATATGTTCAATGTCAAGATTCTAGATTTTTTTTTTAATACGGATTTCTTAGAACTCTCTTGTATTTGTAACAGCTCAAGAGAAGGAGTATTTCCCAATGTGAGTGAAAACCACCATGTCTTTGACGTACATCTGTGAAATCACACTGGCCATCCTCAGCTTACAGATGTCTTCAATAACAAAGAAAGTATCATATAAGTGTTGACAGCCCTATGTAACACTCTACAGAAAGTTATGATCTCCAGTGTTTCCAGTTGGTGTAACTGCAAAAGAGAATACATAGAGGAGTTGAACCTGTGCTTACTAAGCTATTCTTCTGAAAAACAGAAACTTGAGATTATGTGAAGTGGTTCATCTTCTGACAAAGTGCAAGGTTCTTGATTTCCCTGTACAAAGATAAATCCATTCTGAGGAGCTTAATATTAAAAAATAAAGAAATAACACAGACTTTGGAGAGTTAGTGGGAGGCTCAAACCAACTCTGTTGGCTTAAATAGATGCTGATCTCTTGCTTTTATTTGTTGAAAGCTAAACCATCTGTTTGAGTAGAAACAGATTTTTGCCACAAGGGAAAAAGTGAATGTGATCTCACTGAAAGCTAACAGGACTCTGAAGGTCACTTACATACAGGGAGCTCAGCAACTGGCTCCTTTGGGTCAAGGAAGTAGCTAACATCCTAGAAGGTGCAATGCAAGCTGATTGAATCTAAACCTCTGGGGTCTTGTGAAGCTTCCTATAAACCAAATAACTAGTAAATAAAATACAATAAAGACACATTATTCATGGAAAAATTACCCACACAACTGCCAATAAATCATCAACACAATAATTATTCTTGGCAAAGTAATAACACTCCAAGTACATAAAGGCCACTGTACTATTAACCCTATTTTTTCCTTTAAGACATCTATTTATTTCTGGGTCTACTTTATAGTAGAGAGTTCAGAAGAGGCTCTGCTAAGTGGGAGAAAATCTAATGGTTTGGGAAGAGTTAAAAATGAATACACTAATGACTTCAAGAAATAAGAGGAAAGTAAGGCCAACCCGAAGAAATGAGGGAGGCAAGATACAGCTATAGAACAGCCATTTTATGTGAATCATAAAAAGGCAAAAAATTCCCAACACCAAGTATATATTGAAAATACTTAATTTATTTGTATTGAAAATACAAGTATATATTGAAAAAATACTTAATTTTCAATATATACTTGGTGTTGGGAATTTTATATTTTAAAACAATTTAATATAAAATATATAAATAAAATATAAAATAAATATTTATAAATAACTATAAACAAATAATTATAAATAAAATAAATATAAAATAGAATATAAAATTAACATACAAATAAGTTAAATATAAAATATATAAATAAATAAAATTTATTTATATAAATTTTCAATTTATATATTGAAAATTAAGCATTTCTTTGGGCATGGGATGAAGAAAAGGAAGAGACCCAGATAAATTTAAAAAATACCTTCAAGGTAATTATCTTTGAGTAGTGTGAGATAAAGCCATAAATGAGAGGTGGTTACATTAGGGATGTTTAGTGAAGGAATGACTATTTATTCTAGGACCTACAGAAGTAAAGCAAGAAGTTTTGCAGAGGTGGTAGGATTTCAGCTGGATCTTGAAGGGTGGGTAGGAGATAGCCTAGAGGGAAGAGGGCAAGCAATCCAAGACATGGATGCTACATGTACAAAAATAGCCAGAGTGATCTGTTTACATGTATATCAGATCAAGTCACTTCCCACCTCAAACTCCTCAGCACCTTCCCACTATATTGATAAATCACAACTCTTCACTAGGGCCTACAATTCCCTGTCTGATCTGGCTCCTGTTTACCTTCCTGATCTGATCTCCTATCACTCCTACCTCTCCCTACTGGCTCCTTCTCTAGCCTCACTGGTCTTCTGACAATTCCTAAAATTGACGTTCTCTCCAGCCTCAGGGCCTCTGCTTTCCTGTTGCTCTCTCTGCTTGGAATCTTCTGCCCCTGGGGCTCTTCACAGTTGATTCTTCTCATCCTTCAGATCTTGGTTTAACTGTTACCCTCTCACTATCCAATCAAAAAGGCCTTCTCTACCCCTGACTCCCACCATCATATTTCATCAAGGGACCGTATTTCTTTCTTTCTCCCAAATTATCATAAGCTGCAATTGTTTTGTTTGGATTGTTAATTATTAGTTTGTTTTCTTTTGTGTCTTCCACTTAGAGGCTACAGTAAAGTACAAATCATGTGTACTTTCAATGTTGGTATCTCCAGCATTTGGCATAAAGGAGGTTCTCAGCGAATGAGTATTTTTAAATGAACTAATGAATAGAGATTCAAGGAACTGTCAGTAGAACAGTTTGGTTAGAATTGAGTTGAGAAGGTAATGTGGGGACAGACCATCCTGGGCTTTTGATGCCAAGCTATAGCACTTGGATTTCATCTGATAGACACTGAAAATCCACCTCTGGTTCTCAAGAAGAATAATTATATAACAAAAGCAGTATGTAAGGATGACTCATCTTGGCAGCAGTATGCAGGGTGAATTGTAGGAAGTAAGATGGAAAAATAATAAATTAAGGAGACCAGTTAAAATACTACTGCAACTATAAACAAGAGGAATAATCTAAGTAATCCCAATTGTGCCCAAGGCAAAGCAAAGGAAAAAAAAAAAAAGGAAAACAAGCAAAGAGAGAGCTCATCTTGCTTCCTTTTCTCTGCAGAGCCCCACTCTATTTCTTGCTGCCCCATGCGTATCTCCATAAGGTTTGTGTCTTCTAAAAGCATCGAGGCGGTGAATGAGGAGAAGTCTACGACAATACAAGTGATGGAAAGGGACACTAACTTGTGAGGGGGCTGGTATTAGCTAACAAAAAGGAAAGAGAAAACAAAATTCATCAGTCAACAGTTACTTGGTGGTATTCTGTTACAAGAGATACACAAAAATATCCACCAATGCCATCTCTAATTCAAGATGCGTAAATCTCATACTGTCCCTCCCATTTTACCCATTTCTTCGAATGGTAGTCCTAGTCGCTCAGTGTTCTCCCTCAAAATCATGGACTCAGCTTTTCCTTCGTAAATCATCAGCTGCCAAATGTTATAAATTTTTCCTTTGGGTTTCTTTGGAAATGTTGCCTTTCTTCACATTCCAAGCTTTGAATCACCTCATCCCGAGATTGTTGCAAAGTACCCTAGCTCAACTTTTCTCTTCATTTTTTTTTTCTGTATACAATTCTCAGCCACATTAATAATCTCTTAATAGAGTCCTCCTTGTGTTATTCTTACGTTTGATACTTTAAAGTTACGTCCTTAACTCATTAATGACC
The DNA here is from genome assembly GCA_963574635.1 of Cheracebus regulus. Taxonomy (NCBI): domain Eukaryota; kingdom Metazoa; phylum Chordata; class Mammalia; order Primates; family Pitheciidae; genus Cheracebus; species Cheracebus regulus. The sequence continues at coordinate 5,330 of CAUYQU010036821.1, forward strand.
TAAATCATCTGGCTGCATCCATGCAATAAATACTTATTTCTCTTTTCAACATGAATCCTCTCTTTACTGTCTCTTCCCAGACACTTTGCTTAATTCCAATTTAGCACATGATGGAGTGCTGCAGCAAGCAGCTGCTGCTAATTTGTCTACCCAATATCCATTATTTCCTTAAAAGAACTCCAAATTTTTTTCAAATCATACTGTGCCGAGTTAAAATATATTTCTGAGCTTTCTTTGAAGCTAGGCCTACATAGCTGACACAGTCTGTGTTCAATTAGACATAACCAAAAAACTATGATCATCAAAAGCAGTTATATCAACATTCTTTATTATTATTATTATTATTATTATACTTTAAGTTCTGGGGTACATGTGCACAACGTGCAGGTTTGTTACATAGGTATACATGTGCCATGGTGGTTTGCTGCATCCATCACCCCATCATCTACATTAAGTATTTCTCCTAATGCTATCCCTCCCCGATCTCCCCACCCCGTTCTATACCTCTCCTAGCCTCCCACCTCCCGACAGGCCCCAGTGTGTGATGTTCCCTCCCTGTGTCCATGTGTTCTCATTGTTCAACACCTACCTATGAGTGAGAACATGCAGTGTTTGGTTTTCTGTTCTTGTGTCAGTTTGCTGAGAATGATGGTTTCCATGTCCCTGCAAAGGATATGAACTCATACTTTTTTATGGCTGTGTAGTAGTAGGTCTGAAAACTCTAGTCATCTATCACTTGTCACACATTCATTGAATACCTACTATGTGTTAGACACTGTGTTAGGAACTGAGGAAATAAAGGACAAAGAGATGGACCTTATTCTCTTACATAGCTCAGAATGTTTAGGACTGACCAACAAAAGAAAAATGGTGGAATTTTATGCTGTGAGTCGTGAAAATGCATGTCCAGGGTGCTATGAGGTTCAGAGAAAACCATCTGACAGAGAGGACCCTTAGTCCAAATCTTGATGAATGAGTTGGAGCTATCTGCACCTTTTACCTCCACAAGAAAGAGGAAAAATATGTTCTGAGCTCTGGGACAGCGTGGGTAAAGGCATCACTCATGCATTTGAGGCACAGCTGAACAGAGTGGGTTCTGTTCTGGGATGCTCCAGGAAGTGAGTGGGAAACAGAAAGTAGAGCTTGGTATGCCCTGAAAAGGCGCTTGCATTTTTTTCTTAAAATGATGTGGAGTTGCAGGATTTTACATAAATGGAGATTTTAAGTGCTGTGATTTATAGGGATCATCTGGCTGCCACTGTAGAATGGATCAAGGGGAACAATACCAAAGGCAGAGATAGCAGTGCCAGAAAGGAGACAATGGACATGAGAAAGTTTTAGGAAGAAGAATCAGAATTAGCATCTCCTTCCTAAAGTAAGCCTCCCCTGGTTGGATGAGGGCTGAGGGAGACTGCGCAGTGTAGGACCACTAGGCAGTGTAGATGAGGATGCTCATAACATACTCAGAAGCAGGAGGAGGAGCACAGTTTGGCTCAAGGGAAATGAAGAATGATGATAAATTCAGGTTTGGTGCAGTGGATCTGCTAAGTGAAGAAAACAATGGGCAGTTGCTTACCCATCAACAGCTCAAGAAGGTGATATGAGGTGGAAGTAGAGATTTGGTAGCATCAACCCACACGGTAATCTCTGAAACTGTAAATGTGAGTGAGATCTCCCAGGAGGCACATATGAAAAGAGAAGAGAGCTAAATCCTGGGGAATGTTGACTTTTAAATGACTAGCCCAAGAGTCCAATAAGAACACTGAAAAGTAGGAAGTGAAGAAATAAACTAAGAGTGGCATTACAGATTCTTTGAAAAGAAAAAGCTCCAAGGAAAAAAAAGGTCACAAAAAAAAATTTTTAATGCTTCAAAGATTTTATTCATCTCTTCATTTCTTTATTCATTCACATAATAAATATTTATTGGGCACTTAGTATATTTCAGGCACTAGCTAAATATAGTTGCTAAACAAAATCAAACCTGTCCTCGTATAGATTACCATTTAATGGAGTAGACTAATTTTAAATAAATGAGCCAAGAAATATATGTGCCATAGTAAATTAGGATGAGTGCTATAACAGGATGCTAAGTGCCATAAAGGATACCCTGGGTGTGATCATTAGGAAGTCGTTGGTGGCTTTTCACTGTTAGCCTTGCTGAAATGAGAGAAGCGGGAAGAAGCCAAATTGCCACCAAATCACCATGAGTTAAGGATAAATATGAGGGAAGGATATAGAGTATGGGAGGTAGGCAACTCTCTTGAGAAGCTTGATTTTGGCAAACAATAGGGCAAGAAGAAGAAGAAAACTAAAGCCAAACATTTTTGTTTTAAAATGTGAAATAGGGAGCATATTTATTGGCTAAGATAGGAAGGAATCAGCAGAGAGGAACAGTTATAAATTTCAAAGTGAGAAAAAAAATAATTGATGAACTTGGCTAAAATTAATTAAAATACAAATACGTTTTAGGTGGATTCAAATGAGCTAAAGAAGCACTACAGGAGTTCTACAAAATTTCAGGTAGGTGACTCACAAACAATTTCAAAATTGCTCAAGTAATCTATTACCATTTTGACTTTAAGTCTCATCTATAGATTTCTACAAATAAAGTTTATACATATGAAGTTTTGTTAGACAAAGATAAGCCTGAAGTTTTTGCCTCTCAATTATTACTTGATATATTTCCTTGTATGTGCAAATGGGTAAAATGGGTAATTCAACATATAAGATTAAGCAGACAAAAATAAGTTAGTGCCACATTTAAATCTAATTTTCATATCAGTAAAGGAATATGGGTTGTATACTTTGTCTTGTCTACAAAATTCTAGCCCCCATTCATGTAGCATGATGTTTATAAGGTTTGCAAAATTATTTCTACTCCTGTATCTTTCTTGTTCTCATATATTCAAACAAAAATTATTAATAGAAGAGAGGCAATTATTGGGATAACATGGAATCTTCCTTTCCTAAAACATATGTTTTATTGCCCATAAAACATATGTTTTATGTTTTCAAAGTACTTTCTTCTCTAACTCTGAGAAATAGGCAGAGGTCAGGGATTATTTAAATTTACCCAATCTGGGTGAACTCTAGCCTCCCACTTCAAACACACTTCTTTAGTGGCCTCAAAGTTTGTTTAAAAATGCAAATCCGGGTTTAGGTCTGAAACAATCCCTGTTGGAAATCTACAATGATTAATAACCCTTTCTATTTGTTTGTTTTTTTTATCTCCAACTAATTCTTTTTATTAAAAATTGCCACATAGGTATATTCATAAAATATCTCTATACTATTTTAATGAATTCTACAAAGATGATGAATACTCTTTGTAATGCCATAAAGCTTATTCCAAACTGTTAATTTCCTGAGTTTGAATAAGGGCTAAATTAATTTATATATTTAATTTGTGTTAGTGTAATGACATTTTGGTCAATGACATACCACTATATGGTGATGGTCCCATAAGATTATAAGGGAGCTGAAAAATTCCTATTGCCTAGTGACATCATAGCCATCATAACATTATAGCACAATGGGTTATTCACCTGTTTGCAGGTGATGTTGGTGTAAACAAACCCATGAGGCTGCCAGTCATATAAAAGTATAGTACATACAAATATGTATGGTACATAATATTGGGGATAATGACAATAAAAAACTATGTTACTAGCTTATATATTTATACTATACTCTTTATTGGTATTTTGGGATGTACTACTATAATTTTTCTTAAGTTAATTGTAAAACAGCCTCAGGCAAGTCTTTCAGGAGGTATTCCAGAAGAAGGCATTGTTATTATAGGAGATGACAGCTCCACCCATGTTATGGAGCCTGAAGACCTTCCAGTGGGGCAAGATATGGATGTAGAAGAGAGTGATATTGATGATCCTGACCCTGTTTAGGCCTAGACTAATTTGTGTGCTTGTGTCTTAGTTTTTAACAAAAATGCTTAAAAGTCAAAATTAAAACATTTAAACATAGAGAAAAAGGCTTATGTAATAAAGTTATAATGAAAATACTTTTTTACAGCTGCACAATGTGTGTTTTAAGGTAAGTGTTATTACGAAAGAGTAAAAAAGTTTTTAAAAATTCAAAAGCTTATAAAGTAAAATAGTTACAGTGAGCTAAGGTTACTTTATTATTAAAGAGAGACTATTGTTCAATGAATTTAGTGTAGCCTAAGTGTACAGTGTTTATAAAGTCTACAGTAGTATACAGTAATGCCCTAGGTCTTCAGTCACTCACTACTCACTCACTGACTCACCCAGAGCAAATTCCATGCCTGCAAACTCCATTCATAGTAACTATCCTATACAGGTGTACCATTTTTTATCTTTCATATCATATTTTAACTGTACCTTTTCTACATTTAAATATGTTCAGATACACAGCTATTTACCATTGTGTTACAATTGCCTACAGTATTCAGTACAGTAACATGCTATACAGTAACATAAAATAATATACTGCAACATACATAGCATGCTGTACAGTAACATGTTCCTAGGCTCGTAGCCTAGAAGCCTAGGCTTGTATGTCTATACCATAGAGCCTACATGTGTAGTAGGCACTACATCTAGGTTTATGTAGTACGTACTATAACATTCAGATGATGAAATCACCTAATGTGTTTCTCAGAATATATCCCTGTTGTTAAGTGACATGTGACTGTATTTTTGTACTTGGCCATTCTACTATTAGCTTGATAACTTCTTGTGAATAGAAACAATAACTTACTCCTACTTCAACCCCAACATGTTTGCAAATTGCCTGGCACAGAGTTTAGTGTTGGTCAATACTTCTTCAATTCAATTTTCTACAGTTCAATGAGAAATAAATTATCTCTGTCTACAAAATCTGTGCCAATGTGTTAATATTAAAATGGCTAATGACTAATGACTGTCCACATAGAGAAGTTGAGAGGGGAATTGAGCAATTGAATAGAAAGCAAGTAAAAAGATCATTATGATTTGAGCCAAAAACTATAGGTTTTAGAGTAGCATTAGACAGGTCAACAGTTCTGTGTGCCTGTTTTTTTATTTTAAACACATTATTTTAATTACTGTCCTGAACACCTCTTAACTTGTTACAAAGATCGATACCTGTATGGTAAAATCAATGAGATTTGATGATATGATGCAATTTCTAAACCAACACTTTTAGTAGGTAATTTCTTTATAATAGCTAATCTGGTTAATTCAAGCCAGAAGTTCTATTCTTGTTCAATAGAAGCAGGCTTTGAAATTGTTAGGCAATTAATTATCTCAACTCTTTATGCTTTCGGGGTACAAGTGGTTTCTGGTTACATGGATGAATTATTTGGTGCTGAATTATGACATTTCAGGACACCCATCACCAGAGTAGTGCACATTGTACCCGATATGCAATTTTTTATCCCACCCCCCAACACACCCCACCTTCTGAGTATTGAAAGTCCATTATATCATTCTGTATGCCTTTGCATACTCAGAGCTTAGCTCCCACTTATAATTAAGAACATGCAGTGTTTGGCTTTCCATTCCTAAATACTTCACTTAGAATAATGACCTCCAATTCCATTCAAGTTGCTGCAAAAGACATTGATTCCTCTTTATGGCTGGCTGAGTATTATTCCATGGTGTACATATACCACATTTTCTTTACCTACTCATTGGTCAGTGGCCACTTAGGTTAGTTCCATATCTTTGCAATTATGAATTGGGCCGAAATAAACCATGTGTCTTTTTCATATAATAACTAATTTTCCTTTGGGTAGATACCCATAGTGAAATTGCTAGATCAAATGGTAGATCCACTTTTAGTTGTTTAAGAAATGTCCAAATTGTTTTCCATAGAAGTTTTACCAATTTACATTCCCACCATCAGTGTATATGTGTTCCTCTTTTACTACATCCATGCTAACATCTATTGTTTTTTGACTTCTTAATAATGGCCATTCTTTCAGGAGTAAGGTGGTATCTCAATGTGGTTTTAATTTGCATTTCCTTAATGACTATTGATGTTGGGCATTTATATAACTTCTTTTGAGAAATGTCTATTCATGGCATTTGCCTAGTTTTTGATGAAATTATTTGGTTTTTCCTTACTGATTTGAGTTTCTTGTAGATTCTGGAGACTAGACCTTTGTCAGATGCATAGTTTGCAAATACTTTCTCCCATTCTGTGATTTGTCTCTTTATTCTGATGATTATTTCTTTTTATGTGAAGAAGCTCTTTTAATCAGATCCCATTTATTAATTTTTATTTTTGTTGCATTTGCTTTTGGGCTTTTAGTCATAAATTCTTTGCCTCGGCCAATGTCCTGAGGAGTTTTTCCATGGTTATATTCTACAATTTTTATAGTTTCAGGTCTTAGATTTAAGTCTTTATCTTGAGTTGATTTCTGTATAAAGTGAGAGATAGGAATCTAGTTTCACTCTTCTACATGTGGCTTCTACATGTGCCAGTTTTCTCAGCAACATTTATTAAACAAGATGTCCTTTACCCAACTTATGTATTGGTATGCTTTGGTCAATACCGGTTGGCTGTAAGTATTTGACTTTATTTCTGGGTTCTCTATTCTGTTCCATTGGTCTATGTACCTACTGTTATACCACTACCATGCTGTTTTGCTGACTACAGACTTGAAGTCTGGTAGTGTAATGCCTTTAGATTTGTTCTTTTTGCTTAAGATTGCTCTGGCTGTGAGGGCACTTTTTTAGTTCCACATGAAATTGTTTTTCTAATTCTGTGAAAAATAATGGTATTTTGATAGGAATTGCATTGAATCTGTAGATTGCTTTTGGCAGTATGGTCATTTTTACAATATTGATTATTCCAGTTCATAAGCATCAGATGTGTTTCCATTTGTTTCTGTCGTCTATGATTTCTCTCAGCATTGTTTTGTGGTTCTTTTACAGAGATCTTTCACCTCCTTGGTTAAGTATATTCCTAGGGACTTGTTATTGTTGTTGTTTTATAGTTGTTGTAAAGGGATTTAGTTCCTGATTTACTTCTCAGCTTGGTCATTTGTGTATGTGTATTGGTGTGTAGCAGTGCTGCTGATTTGTGTACATTAATTTCATAACCTGAGATTTTATTGAATTTGTTTATCAAATCTAAGAGTCTTTTTGAAATGTCTTTAGGGTTTTCTAGGTATATGATCATATCATCAGTGAACAGTGATAGTTTGATTTCCTCTTTTTTAATGTGAATGCCCTTTATTTCTTTCTCTTGCTTGATTGCTCTGGCTAGGACTTCCTCAACTCTCTATTTTATATGTGTGGCCTTACAATATGTTCTTAACTGTTCTTAATTGCTTTCAGATATCTTAACATTTTAAATTATACCCTATATAGACCATGTAAAATTTAATTAAAATGAATAATTATTTTACATAAAAGAATTTCTTATTGTTGTTCCCACCAAGAAAGTATGAAGCATGGCATTGTCATTTCATAATGACCAGGGTAACATAAGGCCAAAATAATTTTAATACACGACAATCCTTTTAAATTTCTTAGCTGTAATAGTACTTTCAATATCTTCTCCCATTCGATCTGCTGAATAATTGCAAACATTACTGATTTATTTTTTCTCCTCTCTCAGCCTACACGGGCTCTGATAGATACTTTAAAAGCAGTTTTTTGGAAGCAAAATGGTTCAAAGTAGACAAGACTAGAAAGCACTGAAGAGCCTAAATGAACCACAATATAATCAACTCTGAACACTGGAGAATTGGATGAAACATAAAAATATATCACTGCAATGAAAGTGCAATGCTTTCAAATAAAATCAAGAATGGACTTGATTTTTAGTCCAAGAGCCCCATGCTGAAAACACCATCAAAACGTATTTTAACATTAGCAACTATGCCCATTGTATATGTGACAGCTCAATAAAAATCCCAGTAAATGCAGTGCCTAAAGAGAGATCAGAGGCAAGGAGGTGGAAGTGAAATACATTGGAAGGAGGTTACAAAATAATTTTCACAGTGCTAATATGCCTTAAAATGGCACCGTATAGAGTTAATTGAAAGCAGTGCTGGATTAAGCAACAAATAATGCATTGTGACTGGTCAACTTTTACATACATCAATATAAATCCATCCATTCCCAGTAAGGCATGTAAACACAACATATTTGTGAATGTGTTCTTTCAACAGTTGGATGTTGCATCAATAATACCATTTGATGTTTGCTACCTCTTCTTTGGGTTTAATCCAATATTTAGAGCAAATAGGATGTTAAAGGTAAGATAAATATATTTAATTGCCTTTTTCTTATAATAGTGGAAATCTTGAAACAATTTAAAGTATCTTAAAATTACCAATATTCTTAATTTTTCCCAAACTTTTCTCCATCTTTCTGCCCTCATCAATGCTATGATTTTTTAATGAATGAAGAAAAAATGTCTACTGGTGGAAGTTGCTCTGGGTTGTGTTCATTTTATATCTCATAACAGGCATTTTTACATTTCTAAAATAAGGATGCTTTTGTACTTCTGAATTTAACTACAATTACAAATGAACATTTTATACATTTTGGTTTTTTTGTTCTATTTGTCCTTTTTCAGTTGCTGAATGCATGATATATGGGATGTAAAATTAAGGGGTTAGGTTAGAATACCCTAAATTATCTTACTCGTCTTAAATTCTGTAATTCAAAAAAAAAAAATACAAACATACTTTTACATCATATACATGCTTTCACAAGTGAGTACCTACTTTCACATCACATTTACTTACATACTTGAATTCAACTCAAATGTTTGTCAAGCGGGAACTAGTTAAATATACTGAAATATATTTATATTATTTATATAATAGAACACTTTGTAGCTTTTAAAGAAAGAAGAGGAAATTTTTTATGTACTGATATAAAAAAAATTCAATGTAAATTGTTAAGTTGAAAAGCTAGTTACAGAACAATTCATTAAAAAATGCTACCTTCTGTATAACAGAAAGGAAAAATATTCAATTTTTCTATATTTACATAAACACTGAAAAGGTATAAAGAGAAACTCATAAAAGTGGTTACCTGAGGTGGGAAGGAAAATCAAAATGGTTAGGAGCAAGAGTAAGAATGAGACTCTTGAAGGTATATATTTCATACTGTTTTTCAACTATGTGAATGTATTACCTATTCAAAAAGATTGTAAGACATAAATACTTTATAACCCATAGCTTCATTGGATACCTAAAAAGAATATGAGGAGAGTCAGAAATTGAAACTTCATGTAAATCTTTAACAATAGCAACAATATATTTCCAAAAACAACCTTCTTAAAGGGATCACAAAAGATTTTATAAATTTTAGTTAATTACCTCTCTTGCATCTTGGGAAGGCAAGATAATATAACCTCTACCACCAGTGGATCTTGACAACAACAATGACAATAATAGTCACAGCTGTCTGTTGAATACAGACAAAGGCTACATACTTTGCTGAAACTTTATATTCATTATCTCCCTGATTCCTCCCAATAACTTCATTTTAGAGACAAGGAAAATGAGAATTAGTGTGGTGCAGAAATCTGTCCAGACACACTGCAGATGAGTGGCAGTGTCTTAACTTTACCACATATATATCTAACTCTAAATTCTTTATTACAATCAGATTGACTGGATAGGCCTCAGGCTGAAAGGGTTTTCTTTCTCTGCTCTGATATTTTCAACTTCAGAGGTTCTTTGTCCTGCATTTCCAAACATCTGAGACAACTCTAGAGACGTCTGGTTTGACCATGGAATGTGAAAATAAATTGAGGCAGAAGACAATAATGTTTCAAATAATCTAGTGATCAGGCCATCCCTTATCACATTTCCAGTATCACATTGAAATTTCAGAAGGTACCCACTTGAAAATAACCAATTTTCAGAAATACTTAGGTTTCTATAGATTTAGTTTATCTGAAATTATGATAAAAGCTTATAAAATGCCAGCTCTTCATTCCCCATCTCTGTAACCCTAAAATGTCCAACATCCATTCGATGTTTAAATACAGGAGATCCTGACAGTCAGCATTAATCTTCTTTTCAAAGCTTCATAGTCCATTCATTTTACTTATTTTACTTATTTACAAGGGTGTCATTTTAATGCACAATTCTCTAGGATAAATATTTAACATCTAGATGTCTCCAAGTTATAAATGAGAAAACGAATGAAGAATATACATTTTCTTTTTAGTGAACACTTAAGCTAAATTTAAAATCATGCCTTTGTGCAAACTTCTATTAAGAGCACAATAAACAAATCACCACACATTAAAATTATCATAATCTGAGTGTTTGAAGAAGTTTTTTCCTGCTTAGGAACTCTGTAAAAACAAATCCTTTGTGTATATTTCTAGTTAAATAGTCATTACTATAGCATACACTATCTTCAATTCTAAATGTTACATTGTAGTCATATCTACGTTGGGCAAAATTTTGGACTAAGCAATCTCTGCAGTCCCTTCTATCTGTAAGAGTCTATGATTTGAAGCATATTAAATATATGAACTCACATATGCACACAACCCTTTTGGGGGGCATCTTTTCTTATTGACCTCATTTTACAGATGAGGAAACCAAGGCATGGAAACAGCCAGAGCCTTTTCCACAGTTACACAGTAGTAAGTGGCAGAGATACAACTGGCATTTGGCTCTGGATTCAATACTTTTCTGCCTATAGAAATAAAAGAGGAAGTAGAGGGTAGGAAGGCATGCAGGCAGTAAAGGTTAAGATAAAGGTAGAATTAAGCAGGAAAAAACCTTGAGGGAAATAGTAACCCTGCTTGTGTTAGATGCACATAAACTCATTGTATCTTTGAATAATGTCAAGAACAGCCAATGCTAATACTTACTGAACTTTAAATTTTGATTAAACAAATATACATTTAATGCAATTCACTGAAAAATAATGCTAGTGTTGAGCAATAAGACTTAACATCTATTTATAACTTTAATGCACTATACTTTCCTTCTTTTATTTTTTTGGAGAGTGTGATTTTAATTGTTGGGAAATAGAGTTCTACCATACACTTTCAAAAGAAAAAGCAAAAAATGTTTTCTAAGTTTCACTTTCAACAAACATTAAAAATAAGACCATAACTAAAGGGTAGCAATAAAATAAAGCAAGAAGTTCTGGGAGTTTGATACCATGCTATAAAATGTACTGCCCAGAGGAAAATATCCCTAAGTGAGATCTTGTTTTTTTTAAAGACATATGGATAAAATTATTTTCAGTAATGAATAAAATCTATTTCATATAGTTTTATTTAAGTAGATATATTTAAGACTAACATGCTTTTGGATTTCTTTTGCTTTTCTATTTAGTACACTTCATTTTTTGAATTTAATCATCACCTAGAGTCTAGAATGGACAAAGCATATATCTACAGGTAAAGTATAACTCAGTATACTTCAGGGAAGGGGAAAAAGCAATGGTACATCCTTTTTTTACACAACTTGGCAGGAATACACTTCCCTCTTCAAGTAAAGGGTATATATAATTTCAGCTTTTGGCTATATAAAATATAGGACTATGTTCTAGAACAGATGTGGATATTTTAAGTGAAATAAAGTATGAAAATCATATCAGACTTTAGAAGAGTACTGGACTAAGAAAATAGGACTTATTATCTGCTTCTGTCAAAACAAGTACAGAAAAACATACTCTTTTGCAAATTGACTTTAAACTTTTCTCATGATAATTCATTCCTAATCTGAATTTTATTCATCTGTTGTTCTAAACTTCACTTGCACTAAGACCTCTAGTTGCTGTTCATCATAGCATAAAGTCTCATGAGCCTTTTTCAGTTAAATCAGCTTAGTGTATTTTATGGGACTTAAACTGAAGAGGTGACCCTTGAGGCATGTCTTTCAGGGAGTTGACTCACAACATCTGTGCAAAGAGAGGAAGATTTTTTTTTACACTCTGTCAATCCCAGTCAGGACATTGCCATCAGAAAACATGCAATGGTGCCATCACTGTATACTGTACTAATGAAAGTTAACAGTTCACAGATCCAAAGCAAGGGGTTCACTGGAGACTTTAAGGAAAAGAAAATGTTAAAATAGGCTGTATTCCAGAAACAACGTGAATTCTTACTTTGCATCTATTGCCTCTGACAGAGTTATTCGAACAACTGGATACCTGCTGTTTATTCTGCACGTTAATGCCTGTGTTTATTACTGGGCTTCAAACTATGAAGGAATTGGCTCTACTAGATGGGTGTATGATGGGGAAGGAAACAAGTAAGTTCTAATTTTGAAAGAAACCTTTATTGATTCTTTTTAACATTCTGTTTCATTGTATGATTTTTTAAGAGCCAGTGTTTTTGAAGCTGTCATAACCCATTTAATGAATGTAAATACTATTTGGCCATTAAAAAGGTTAAGATCATGTCATTTGCATCAAAATGGATGGGACTGAAGAACATTATCTTAGGGAAATAAGCCAGACACAAAACAATAAATATCACGTTCTCACATTTATGTGGGAGCTAAAAATATTGATCATATGAAGACAGAGAGTGGAAAGATAAATAACAGAGACTCAGAAGGGTGACTGATGGGGAGAGGACCGCATAAAGAAAAGTGGATTAAAGGATACGAACATACAGTAGGAATATATTCAATGTTTGATAACACAGTAGGGTGACTATAGTTTCAAAACCTGTATTGTACTTGGGTAAGGGACACCTTGAACACCCTGACTTTATCACTACGCTTTATATCCATGTAACAAAATTGCACAAGTACCCCATGAATTTGTCCAAATAAAAATTTTTTTAACTGAAAAATATTTAGTAAGTTAGTACATTTTTAAGTGAATGATCATCGAGAAGAATAGAATAGAAAATATCAGAGTCTGTCTGATAGTAAGGAAGTGTGTGTGTGTGTGTGTGTGTGTGTGTGTGTATCCTGAGTTGGCCTGTGAAATGCATTTTTTTAGTCTGGATTATGATTTTTAAAGTTTGAAAGCCTCTACTTTAGACAACTGAGCAGTGAGGTAACTTTTAATAACTCTAATGCTGATTGTTAGTAATGAACAATGTTAATTATTTAGAGGGCAGGTGCAGTGGCTAATTAGTTTACCAGTGAAGGGTTTTATGGGTTTATGACTCAACTATTACCACTAACTCAATTAAACACTTAGAGAGTAACAAGGATCATAAATTAAACTTGACAATTAGGTATGCAAGTGTCCCAGAAATAAAAAAGATCATTTAAAAAATTTAAAACAGTAGAATCAGGACTTGGGAATGGCCACTGGGTTATTTAATAGTGAAATTTCTTTTTGGTAAGATACTAAGACCTGACGTAAAGTTGACTTCACTAACTTTCTCCTCCATTGAAATGACATTGAACATATAATAAGGCAACATCCAAACTGGAAAAAAAAAAAAAAAAAAGCAGGTCCCAGCATTATTTTGAAGGTCAACTCACTGCAGCCTTGGGATGGAGAACAATTATAGGATAGAGCAAAGAGAGGGAAAATAACTTGCAAAATCACATACTACCTAGAGTGAGTTGGATGTGCATAAGGGATTATAACAACCAGAACCGATTTTAAAGGACTTGAAGTCAGAAGGATCACTGATTGGGAGACACACACACTGACACTCTATTTCCAGAAAATTTACTAAATAAATAATTCCCTTTAGAATGTGAATTATTTCCTTTGATATAAATAACTAATTTGTATAAAAATTGGCTAAGATAACCAACATTAGATGACTGTGATGATAGCTATTTTTTATCAAATTAGCAAAACAATACAGGATTACATCAGAATGCCTTTCAGAAAAAATAGAATTATTTCTCTTTTACACCTAGATGCCTCTCTGCAGAGTTTCTAGGGACTATATCTTGTTCCCAGTGTCAAGCTCAGTGTTAGGTGTACAATAATAGACAATATATTAGGTATACAAAGGCAGGAAGACAGAGGAGGAGTAAGGAAAAAAGAAAGGAATGGTCAAATCTGCATTATAACAAGAAGAAAGAAATCTCAGCTTCAGCCCACAACAACCTTAAAGTGTGCTAGTGTTTTAGAAACATAGGTACCAAACCTGGAGGAGAGTAGGGAATGAGTGTGAGTAACCGCTAAAGAACAGAAATAAGAGGATAACTTCTAAATTGGTAAGAGGAAACAATAAGAAAATGTAAAAAGCAAACCAATCCCCCCAAAAAAAAAAACAAAAATAAAGAGTGGCAGTTGTGGGGAGAAGTATAGGAAAGGCAGGACCATAGAAGACACAACATAAGACAATTTAAAATAGATCAATTTAAAATAGATCAGTATGTTACCAGAAATCGGTCCCGATCCAGACCCCAAGAGAGGGTTCTTGGACCTTGTGCAAGAAAGAATTTGGGACAAGTCCATGGAATAAAATAAAAGCAAATTTATTATGAAAGTAAAGAAATAAAAGAATAGCTACTGCATAGGCAGAGCAGTGGCATGGACTGCTTGACTAAGAATACTTATAATTATTTCTCGATTATATGCGAAACAAGGAGTGGATCATTCATGAGTTTTCAGGGAAAGGGGTGGGCAATTCCCTAAATTGAGGGTTCTTCCCCTTTTCAGACTATATAGGGTAAATTCTAGACATTGCCATGGCATTTGTAAACTGTCTTGGTACTGCTGGGAGTGTCTTTTAGCATGCAAATGCATTATAATTAGCATATAATGAGCAGTGAAAATGAGGAGAGTTCACTTTCATGGCCATCTTGGTTGTGGTGAATTTGGGCCAGCTTCTTCAGTGAAACCTAATTTATCACCAAGGGCTCTGTTACCTGTATCTTGTGCCAATCTCCTATTTCATCCTATGACTTAGAATGCCTAACCTCCTGGGAAGGCAGCTTAGTAATTCGCAGCCCTTATTTTACTCAGCCCTTTTTCAAGATGGAGTCACTCTGGTTAGAACACCTCTGACAAATATGTGCAGTAAATTAATATGAACTAAACTCACATGCTAATAGAGATTGTTGATTAACATTAGTCAAAATAAGCTTTAAGGGAGAGAGATCCAAGATGGCCGCATAGCAGCAGCTCGGGATTGTAGCTCCCAGTGAAAGCACAGAGAGTGAGTGGACGCCGCAATTGCAGACGAATTTTTGATTCCCACAGACTGGGAGATTCCCGGAGAAGGAGCCACACGGGTCGCCAGCGCGACTCTTTTGGCTGGCGCGGCGCTTCTCGGTGCGGAGTGTACGGGACTGGATGCCCTTTTAGTCGGGCTCGGCTGGTCCCATCCCCACAAGGAGAACAGCAATTGGAAGCGCCGAGGACGGAGAAAGCACAGCTGAACCCGGGAAGGCCCAGCTC
>CAUYQU010036825.1:0-23649 GCA_963574635.1 Cheracebus regulus
GTTGGGGGGAGATAGCATGGGGAGAAATGCCAGATATAGGTGAAGGGGAGGAAGGCAACAAATTACACTGCCACGTGTGTACCTATGCTACAATATTGTATGTTCTTCACATGTACCCCAAAACCTAAAATGCAATAAAAAAAAGTCACAGAAAATACCCTCATAATTTACCAAATAAGAAAATAATAATTAATAATAAGAAAATAGTTAATTTACCAGCAACAATAAAAGAGAAAATGGGTAGGAATGTACTTTATGAAAGAGACACCTGTGTGGTTTAATAAAGACTTACGTGAGTTTTTTTTTTTTTTTTCTATAACATCCTGGTTTCCTGACGTAGAGAAGTTGAGTTGAAGAGTATTTTGTATTCTCAATTATATGTTTTAATTTTGCAATAATAAAAAATAAGTAGATGTTGTTGGGACAATTAAAGGTCTCAAAAGTTTTTGTCTTTTACTATATGGAATGAATCCCAGTGGGCATTTATTAGGAACCAGGGGAATACAAAGCCCCAAAACCCATACCCAGAGAGAGGCTCAGCTCTGTTTCTTTCCAATCCCTCATGCTTTTGTGTTTCAGAAAAAAAGATTGGAAAACAAACTTAGCTTTCAAACTCTGGCTTAACACTGAAAAATAAAATAATCTTAATCAAGTGGGAAGGGTGTCAAGAAGACTTCAGCCACACTAAATCAGAGTAAAGTGGGAAGTTCTGGAGAAAGCTATCCACAAAACTTAACCATAAAGAAGGCACTAGGCATTATTAATAATTACAGATATATTCTTCTAAAACAGTGAAAGAAAATAATGTAGCATATGAAGAATTCAGTCTGTAAGAAAACATAACTCCAGGTAATAAACATATTACACTGTATCAGATAATATAGATAACAGGATGCCCAAAGGTTTAAAAAAAAATACGAAAACAATAGAACAAGAGCTTAAAATCCAGATAAAACAGGCAAACTACGAACAGAATAAACGAAAATTGTGTCTATATTGTTGAGGAAAGCAATTCAGTGGATGTTGGTGGTTTGGTTGGTATTTGGCTTCTGTATTTTTCACTTTTTCTTTTTCTTTTTTTTTTAAGAAAATGTACCACTTCTATGCATACTATAAATTCATTGTTTCATAAAATCTACATGTACAGTATAACCAAATACTGATTTCAAAACTGACATCATTTTATATATATTTTATTCTGCTATATACATTTTATTAGTCTGAAACCATTGTTCAATATATAATCTATAATGGTCTGCTTTTACCTATTAAAATGTGCTATAGATTAGCTTTTATATGTTAAATGTTATGATAAGTTATGAAGTTATAGCAATGACTGATGAAAATGTTATGCTTTAAAGAAGCTTACACATTGTAGCACTATTCACAAAAGTCAAAATGTATAAGCATCCTAAATGAGACCTAAGAGAAATGAAATTCCAAGAGATAATTGGCAAAAAAAAAAAAAAAAAAACAGCAAAAAAGAATAAAATTCCTTACCAAATTCAGCTACTCTCAGACTTCCACCTGTGGCACCCGGTTGAGAGAGAATAGTTAATATGTTTGCATGTCCTTTCCTTCCCAGGTTCATATGGATAAGAGAAAAACATTTATTAAAAAATTAGTTTGTTGGATTTGTGATTCTTGTGGATTTGTTATAAATATTTACTTGGTTATTGATCTTCAATTTTCCAACAATTTTCTTTGTTTTCATTTTCTCTCTTTGTGTGTTTTTTCATAAAGAGAAAAATCCCAAGTCCTCCTTTCTTCCTGTTTTGATTATTGAAAAGCTTGGCTTTGTAAATAGTGAATTGATTCTCTGGTCTCTGCCACCCCAGGAAGCATAATTTGCAGAGCTTATGTCAGGCAAACAGGTGGGGAGTTCACCTGGAGTTGTGAAATGTCCTTTTATCCAAATATGTCAGCTCTCAGGAATTTGTCTTAATTGTTTCAGTGTTCATTGCCTTGCTAATAGGAGGATCTTCATATTCAATTTTTGGAAGAAGCTTCAGATCTTGAGGGGGAACTACATTTTTGCAATCTCTTTGGAAACCTAAATCTTTCCTCCAATTATAAGCCATAAAAAGGCTTACTCGTTCTGCATCGCAATTAAATTAGGTATACCTATGGACTTTCCTTTTTTTTTAAATCTTTTTTTCAGATGGAGTCTAGCTCTGTCGCCAGGCTGGAATGCAGTGGCTCTATCTCGGCTCATTGCAACCTGCACCTCCCGGGTTCAAGTCATTCCTCTGCTTCAGCCTACCCAGTAGCTAGGACTACAGACACATGCTATCATGCCTGGCTAATTTTTGTATTTTTGGTAGAAACGGGATTTTACCATGCTGGCCAGGATGGTCTCCATCTCTTGACATCATGGTCCTCCCACACAATCTCCCTAAGTGCTGGGATTACAGGCCTGAGCCTTCATGTCCAGCAGGAAATATGGACTTTTCTATCTGAAAATATCTAGAAAATACTTTCAGTTCCTTGGAGATGTCAATTTTAACCATGTCTTTGAAATCTTCACATCTCAGGAATTAGCTAAGCAGTCATCGAGTCAGATTTGAAACAGTTAAATTTCAGAAAGGAAAAGCCAAAACAAGGAATGTTTGCTGTTTGCCCAGCTGTCAGAAAAGTTTACATATATGTAACTTTAAGATTCTTGCTATTATGATACTTGCCTAACAAACATATAAATATGATAAATAGAAAATTTAATTTGAGATCATGACTAGATTTAATGTCTTATAAAATTTTTCCAAATGTAATTCTTGAAAATAAATAAATACATAGATGTAAATTAGATACAAGTTTATAAAGTTTTTAATAATAATTAAGTTTTATAAAATATTTACTTAATAAGATTTCTCAAATCTTTTTGGTAACCACATCCTTAGAATTTTGCTAAAATAAAGAAAACAATGAATAGTCATTGAAAATCTAGATCCTTTCCAAGTAAGATATAATATTATGATATTTGTTATTAAATATGAATTGAAGCTTATATATCCTTGGCTTATTAATTGTTTCATTTGAAATCTTACATTTTTTAAAGTAATAAAATGTGTATTCATAAATTATTAGTGTGTAACCGACAGTTAAAAATTGCTTACTTCTTAGATTTTTACTATGAAGTAAGGTTACTAAGAATAAAATTCTTACTAATATATGGTAACTAATTAGGGAGATAAAAAAGGATTCAATTCTGTATACAGACTATAAATGGAAAGCAAGATTTTTTATGAATGAGGTTATGAAGTATGAGCACGTTTTTGTTTAAAAAATAATTTTGTATAGTTGAAAAGTTATTTCAAAGTTGTTTTCACAAAATATGACAGAAAATATGAGACAGATAAATGAAATGGACCTAGAAACTTGGAGAAGAAAATGAAGATAAAATGTAAAAGACTATAGAAAATTTATAGAAAAATCATGTGGTCAAAGCTAATTGAGATTAGGTATATTAATTTAAAAGGATGTATGAAAATCAGGTTTAGTATTAATACAACTAACACAAAGGTAGATTTGGTTTTCTCGTTTGGACAAAATTGTTTGCATAATATTAATTAGGGGTTTAAAAAGACTTTGGTTCATCTTTTGAGTAAACTGGGAAAATGAGAGGGAGGAGTTTACCTCATGCCGTCTTTATTAGGTCTTTTGTTTGGAAAATTGAGACTTCTCCCCTTCAAAGAATCAAGATTTTTACTTGTTGAAATCTATTAATTATCTCTTTGACTGGACCTGTGATTCTACTTTGATCAAGTATTTTAAACCTTTGACATTTTTGACAGGCTTTACAAAATCAAATTTCAAATTCTAAATTGTCCTTTTGACCACAAACTGTTTGCTATCCAAAAAAAAAGTCCCAGAAAGACAAGAATAGGCTTATTTGGTATATTAAACTATGTGAAAGGGATTGTCAAATTGGAAATAATGTTTAACCTTCCTTGAGTTAAATTTGTATCAACGTGTTGTTAATATGTGTTCCAAATTGTGTAAGAATTCTAAAAATACATGATATGCCTTGGTGTATGTGATCAGTCATAATTCTGAGTATTATGTTAAATTTTTGCATGTCACAGAAATAATTTTGTGAATTACATCTTTAATCATGCCTATTTCAAATCTTTTGTCATCTACAGACAGGTGTTGTTTTACTTTTGTTCTTCAAAAAAGGGTGGTTTGCAGTTGGCTACAGCCTAAAATTTGTTTCTTCTTCAAGGAAATTCATAGAAAAGGACCGTAACATGTCCACTTTAGTACAAGTTTCTGATAAGTTGTACTAAAGATGTCATCACGACATAGAACTAGGTAAAATCTTCCAAAATTCAAATTTTAAAAAACCTGATGGGTTTAAAGAGATTGCTAAAACAACGTCAAGCTGATCAAGAATTAATTACATGCAATAAAAGTGATAGAGGACTAAAGTGATTTTTTAAAATTATTTCCTTTTTCTTCAGAAATAGTTAATTCTTTCATGTTTTCTTTGCTAGAGTCGCAAGACTTTTTTTTTCTTTTTATATGCTATACATAGCTTATGAAAATTAGGTAAAGTATACTTTTCTAAACAAAATTGAAAAATTTACTTTTGTATCTGATCTTTCCATAACAAGAAGCTATTTGTGAGTATTCTTAAATTTTTGACAATATATTTATTTGCATTAATTCAATAAGAATTTGCTTTTTAGTAGCAGGATAATTAGAAGTACATGTTATATGAGCAAGACTTTGACTATGATGCCATATTTTCAGATATGACCAGAGTATTTTAAGGAATTAACATTAAGAAGCCATTTAATCCCTTGGAGGAGCTGGCCTGGTACCTCATCTACATATTTCCCTTACAAGCTTTCTATCCTTATATTAAGTAAAGAATGTCACTTTTTGACAGGCTCAAGAACCTCAAAATATTTGGGGGACCTTAAAAAAAGACAAATTCATCCAGATACTATAGGAAAATATATATTAAGTAAAGAATGTCACTTTTTGACAGGCTCAAGAACCTCAAAATATTTGGGGGACCTCAAAAAAAAATAATTCACCCAGATACTACTGGTAAAAGCTGATGGAGAGTTCATGGGTTGCCTTCATAGCCTGGAGAGGCTTTTAAAACTGTAATCTGAGATTTATTATGATAAATCTAGTGAAACAGAATAAAAATTAAAAACTATGTGGCAAATAACTATTTTTGCTGTATTTTATGCAAAAAATCAGGCCAAGTGTTAAGGCTAAATAAAACTTATTTTACAACTAAATTGGCCTTACATTAAATACAATTAGTAAAAATGGTGGTGATTGTTAGGGAAAAGTTATGTTTCAGAAGAAAACTATAGTACACCTGTTTTGATATTCTAGCCCTGTCCCTTGTGGGTTTTTTGTTTATTCTTATTTTATTATCATCTAAACTGAATACTTAATTTTTACTTTCCTTCAACATTTGGCTACAACTCAGCAGATTCATCTCTCCAATTTTACTCCCACTTCCTTTCCGGCTTAAAATCACTAGAAATTTAAACTGTGCTTTTCTTGAAGCCCTACAAGCTAAGGTTAGGCAACTTGATATAAACTTTGGAGAAATAACACAACTTATTTACAGACAAAATTTTACTGGGACATCTGATGCAAGCTTCAATCCAGGAAAGATCTGTCAGAGCATCACTGTTTACTTTCATGCCAACCGTAGATACTTCAGAGCACAAATCTCAAAATCTCAGCTGACTGACGTCAGAGACTGAAGCTGAGAAATCAGACTGGTTTGTAGACTACTCCAGATGTTAACCTTTGTTTTTCTTTTGCTTCCTTAGAAATGCCTCTTACTAAATACCTGTTTAACTATACCACATAGAGAACTACCTTTAATGAAAACCCACATTAAACACCACCTCCTGTAATGAGATACAACTGTTCAGCTGAATTGACTATTTTTTCAGGACAAAAAGACTGTTTCAGTAGGACATATGAGACAATGTATTCAAATTTTTTGTTTTTTCTAGTTCCATGTTTTCTTCCACTTTGCCAGTCTCTTATCTTAAAACCTCTAACCCAAATTTCTCTAAAGTTACCAATATACATGTGAAACTTTAATATTTGAAATTTTTTGAAAGTAAAGTTTCAAAGAAGAGACTAAAGGAAACCAAATATTTATTCCTAAATGTTGAGTATTGTTAAGTTGAAGACATTAAAACAGAGAAACACTTTGCCACCGCCTCTGTTTGCCTGGTGGCAGAAATCTATCCTTCCTTTCTGGACAGAGCACTTGCTTATCCATTCAGAGAAGGTACTAGCAGTCACCAGAGGAACCTGGAGACAAATTTTACTGTCTTACCACAATGTCACATCTTTTAAAAGACTATTAACTGTTCTTTGTTTTGTTTTGGCATTATTTAGGATTTATGACTCTTTGTGAAAATACTATTTAAGCAAAGCCCCTAAGCCACTCTATTTAGAGAGAAATAATTTTGAACTGAGGTCTCTCCCATGTGATGAGTTCAGCAGGCATCAATACACTTCTGCATGTTTTCCTTTTGTTAATTTGGCTTTTGTTTTCAGAAAAGTGTCTCAAGTAAGAACCTAAACTGAGAATTAAGAGAAATTGTGTTTTCTCCCATGTATCTTTCTGTTCTGTTCTCAAATGATTTCTTTACCTCCTCTGCCTAAATACTAATTTCTAAACAATATGCATAATTAAATGAACAAATTAATTAATGGATAATTAATACCCAGTTGATAGTCATTTAAATTGATTAGTTTTCTGGCCAAAAATTATGGGTATATTACTTATTTTATATTATAGTTTATTCTTGTATTCCCACAACCTAGTAATATACCAGAGAGGTACTATGCATTTAATAATGTTTCTTCAATGAAAATACTTCTTATCTATTTTCAATGTCTTCACACATTGGCCCTTACATAGATAAACTGGATTTTGAAATATTATTAAAATATAGAAAATATGTATTCGTTTCTATTTACATTCAGATATCTGATAGTTATAGATGTCCATATTTAACTAAAATCACCTATATTCCCAGTGCTTACAACAATACTGGCACATTAAAAGCATAGTAGATGATAAATAAATATTTTTGGAATTAATAAGAGAATAAATTAAATATAGCAGAAGATAGGTATCTATTATCTATCTATATCTATCTAACTGTCTATTACCTATCATCTATCACTGTGTATGAATGTGTTGTTTGTTTGTTTGTCTATTTACAACATGGTTCAGGGAACTTCTTCTTAAGCCACTACTTGTGTCTCATTGTCCACTTTATCTTAATATCTGGACCTTGCACATTTTGGAAACCTCAGAATTTATAGTAATCGGCACTAAAAGAGTATTCTTGCATCAAAGTGTCTTACTCCTATTATTTTGGGGCTTACATTTCTGCAATCGAGATTACACATCCATGAACATCTCCTACATTGTCTGAAGGAGAATACTACAAAACAAAAGATAATTAATTGACACAACAAAAGTCACTCAGATGGTGTGGCCAGAATAAAGCTCTAGACAGGTAGTCCACCAAGTGTTACGTGATGTTCCTTCTCAAATTATGTCAAAAACTCACATTTTCGTTAATAATTTTAGTTACTAAAAAGAGTAGCTTAGCCTAGTGGTTAACAGTGAGTCCTGAAGCCGAATGCTTATATTTAAATCTGTCTCTTCTACTTTCTTTGGGCAGGTTACTAACCTCGTCTTTGTTTCTTCATCTGTAAAATAAATATAATAATGACCAAATAATAACTGCCTCATAAGATTGTTTAGTGGTTTCCAATTAAATGAAACATTATGTGTAAAGGCGATTGGACTAGTGTCTGCCATATAATAAGTGGTATGTAAGTTCTCGCTATATAACTATGCGTAAAGAGTTATTTTATTTTATGCTTCTGAATCCAAGCATGATTAAAATGTAGAGAATTAACAACTAGTTTTTAACATCTTTCCTATATTTGGGATCCCAGGAAGGGAAGAAAAAATAAATAAAATAAAGAAAAAAAAATGAACAAGCCAAATCTCATTTCTCACGTGCTATCAGACCTCCTGATAGCATTTTTCTTTAATGACAAGATAATAGAGTCCTTATCTATGCTTTCACAAGGATTTATTCAGTCTGCCTAAGTTGTTTATGAAAATAAGCAACATTTATAAATTTGGGGGCAGCTAGCACACTGGAAAATGTCACTACTTACTATGTAATATTTGCAGTACAAAATGGAGCTCTCTCATGACTGAAAAACCCCTTTTGGGTAAGTGATGCCGCAAATGGCAGAGCACATCCAAACGTAACAAGAAGAGACTGAGCGGAGCTGTTTTTGAGCTCTTGAATGTCTCATTTACTTGCCAGGATCTCATGATTATATCAGTCATCTGAATTCTTAATGAAGTTATACATTGGAGAATTTCTCTGTTTCTTACAAGTTGAACTTGACGAGCTCTCCTTTTGTTAACACAGCTTGGTGCTTTGTTAACAATTGTATTTCAGGCTCACAGTTCATAAACATCTGAGTCACCTTTGGTCAAGAACCAAGAAGAGACAGAAAATCACAATGAGGATTTTGTGTCATCTTGACATGATCCCATCCTTAATATGTGCTGTGGCAATATTGAGATAGGTTACAAGATTCTGACCAGTGGAATTTAGAGAATTTAGACTTATGGCAGCTATCTAAATGAACATACAGGGAATATGCCACTAGGCAGAAGGGAAATAAGAAAAAAAATTTTTTTTCTCTAACTGCTGATCCCAGTTAGGGTAAAGACTGCATGTCTAGAAGACACTTTCTAAATAGGATAAAAATATAATACCAGACTTTCCTGTCACTGGAAAAACCTTCTGTCACTTCCATAGACAACTGGATAACCATCTGGCATCTTAATCTCATATACTAACTCAATTAAGACCACTGATGAGTCAAAAAAGTATACAAGAATAAAGATCATGATCAAAAGCTGTGAAATTCCAAGATACTATAATAAACAACTAGGGTTCTTTATGACAGAAGTCTGACAAATTATTACTACATAGATGAATAGATTCTTTTAATTTACCTTAGGGCTATTTGGAGGGTCACTACTTCTGGAAAATTCTGATTGGAAGAGATTCTTTAAGTTGATAAATAATCCTCACATAAATCGGTATGAGCAGAGATTTTTCAGATGGTGACTACTAACTTGTTACAGTTGGTAAATAGAAGCTTTTGGCAGATCTAACCTGAAAGGAGTAACTGCCCAGACTCCTTTTAAAACAGTGGCCGTATTATAAATGCAGGCAATTCTAAACTGATTTTATGATTACAGGAGGGACACAGTTAAATTAATGCATTGAAAGAGACCATTATATAAACTGAAGTAATAAGAAAAGATTCCCCAATCTTCTAAGCCTTACACAATCTTGGTTTTGGGGTCAAGTGACTATTTAGCAGGTAGTAACTGGCTGTTTATGTGGGGAGTTTTATGATATGATAAAAATAAATGCTAAAAGCCAGCATCACGTGAAGAAATAGAAAAGATAGAGAAGAAAATGGCAGGGGAAACCTAACAAAGCTAAATGTAGTTGTTTAGATAGCTTTCAAAGAATGAGATAAAAACAGAGAAACTTGATAGGATTCCCATGAAGGAATTTATAGCTCATTAGCAACCTAGGATGGGGTGGGAATGTAAGAGACCTGCTTGACTTACCTCTTAAATTGTCACATCAAATATTGTTTCCTTATTTTGGACTAAAGGAATTCAAATCAAATTATGAGGATTATGACTTAGAATAAAATAAATTAAATGGGCATGGATTTGGAGAGTATGATATAGATTTATACTCTAAAGCAGGAGAAATATAAAAACAAAACAAAAAAAAGCAAAAGGTCTAAATTTGCTTGGCCAACACTTGAGTGGGGTCTTTATGTACAAAAAATGAAGTGACATGTTCAAGGGGCAGTATGCAGCAAACCTTAGGACTTCCAGATGTAGGGCTTCTTTATGTCTGCAGTAGTCTCTCTGATGGATACAGATAGCACTCTGATGGGCCTGAAGGCAAAGCTAGGAGCATCTGGACATGTGTGGTAGAAAAAACTGAAGTGAAGTTTGAGTCACAAATTGGAAAATGTTACTAGACTGATTAGACTAAGTAATTTGAGTTGATATTGAGTGAAAATGGGGCATATTTCCCTGACATGTTCCACACACTGAATCTGCTCTTCAACCCGTTAATTCACCAACCATAATATAAAATTTGTCCCATCGCTGCTCTACATAAAACTTTATGCAGTAGTATTCCAGGGAGGCTTTGAGAGTTCACTGTTATGATTGAGGGAATAATGAAAGGGGTACTTTTAAATCCCCCTAAAGCCCTTTTTGTCAATCCTATATGGCCAGTATGCAAAACAGATGGTTCCTGGAGGTTAACAATAGGCTAATAAAATTAAACAAGGTAGTTCCTTAGATTGATTCAACTGTACTTCATATAGGGGAGGCTACATAGGAAGAGCAACTAGTCAAGTGGGAGGTCAAAAGGCTGTTGCTTTCTTTGCTGTATAAATTTAGAGTCCTTCCAGGCACAAAAATAGGGTTTCTTGATTTGGCAAATAAAACACTGGAACTCATTCAAATTTAAATTTTAGATAAAAATCGATAGTTTTTAGTATAATTATATTTGAATATTGCATGGAATAAAATATATATTTTATCTGTGAGTACCACATGGCATTCTTCTAGATTTAAATTTAGTATATAATTATTGCTTTGCTACAGGAATATTTCAATTGCCATATTCTAGCGAGTCAGGACTTGGTAAAACTTTAAAGTATGTTAGTGCACTTATATTGATGATTGCATGACTTTCTTTCCCTAAGGAAGAGGCACAGGAAGAGTTAAGGACTGTGGTTATCCGTACTACAAGTAGAGACTGTCTGATAAGACAAACTAAAATAAGTCTCAATCTAGGCTGTGCATTTCATGGGAGTTTTACACTCAAAGGCTGCCTGTGCAGCTGCTTTTCATAGCCCATTGAATAGACACTCGCTGGCTTGCTATGGGATGTTCGTATACATTGATCCAACAGGTAAATTGGGGGCCAGACATCCCAGTCATGTCTTAGGTGACGTAAGAAATATTCAAACAGAGAAGTAGCAGCCTAGCAAAAATGCCACAGAAAATGGAAGTAGTACATTCCTGGGCATGCTAAAGCAATCCACTTTGTGAAAGTTCATGAATCCATTAATTCACTGCTTATAGGACTGTCAAGCACTCCAAGGACTTTTCTGCCCCATAACTGCAGAAACTGAATAATATAATTATTCCAACTGAAACAAAACAGTCCTCCTGTTTTTTTCAATTGAAATTTGTATTGTGGGTTGGAAATTAACTGTAACAAACCCTGCAGATGTGAAAATTTTAGAAGCAGAAGGTCAGAGTTAAGGGTAAGTTTTGCTTTTTTTTTTTTTCTCAGTAGAAAAGAAGTTAGATTTGAATTCTTGAACACTGATGAACTATATACAGATTGTTGAGCAGTAGCTAATGGCCTTGCAATATGAACAAATGGATCTTAAAAAAATAGACAATGAAATACTCTCCTATGGGCCTTTTAGTAAAAATATTTCAGCGGAAATTTACGGGAAGAATTAAAGTGGTTCATGTAAACAATTGTGTATGTGCACATTCACATACACAACCACACAACCACACAACAGTACAAAAAAGCAAAAATCAGTGGTCGACTTAAAAAGCAATTGGAATGTTGAGCCGATGTCTTTGTCAGACTTTGAAGGCTTTCTCCCTAGGTATATGCAACACGCAAAAATGGAAGTATTCACACCATGTACAAATGTACAGAGGAGCACAAATTCCACATATTCCCATGGCACCCCATGTATCTATTGTTAGAAAGAGAAACTGTACCTGTTTTCAACAGGAGATCGCTCACTTAAAAATGGCTTAGGATAAAATTCTCCACAGTCAGAAGCACCACCACATGTAGCAGGTGGATTGTTTTGGATCTATATAAATACCCCTAAGGTACTACAACTTGTTGTTAATAGAATTTTCATTTATTCTACTTTATGCTTTGCTTATTTTGTAACAGAAGCAGATTTGGACTATACAATTAAAAGACGGAGAGAGCAAATTCTCTACCAGTTCAAACTATCTGAGTTTATTTCTCTAATCATTTTTTACACATCACTGCTACTAATGTACCAAAACAGAAAAATCAAGGAAGCATAATATAAGGACATACAACATCCCTACCACAGCCTCAGAGCACTATTATCATTTGAAATTAAAATGAATAATTGAAGCACTTGTTACTCAGAATATTTGATGAAAATGTTTAAAAGCATGGATTAATTTTTTAAATGATTGTGTTCTCAAGTTGTACAGGAAGGGCAGTAAGTCAGGGCCTTTACTGGAAGAGTTACAAAGATCAGATATAAGACTGAAGAAGGAATAGATGAACGTATGTAACTTTCTTTCTAACATCACACAATTTTTATTTGATTTTGACTGATCTCGTAGTTCCACGTTCAGGTGTGGACCTGTGTATATCCAAAGAAGTTGATATAAATGCAGAAGGCACACTACACCTCACACGACCTATGTTTAAGTGTATTTAGAGTGTATCATCACTTTACCCCATGTAGTCAAATGTGGATTAACTGCAAGTACAATTCCATGGCCATCAATGGACACAGCCCTTCATTTTTTTTTTAACCAGTCAAATCCTTTGGCATCTGTCTCAAGTGCTTTTAATAAAAAAAAAAAAAGTGTTAGCCAGTTTTTTGCATTGTCTGCTCTATGGATCTGGAGTACAGCTGAGTCAAGGAGAGAAAGCCTGAGCAAGGGGCAAAGGGTATGGGTTAAGGAGACGATAGAAAGAAGCAAAGAAGAATCTGAAAAGGAGACAAATGCACACAAGTGGGTTTCAGTTCCAAGTATGAGGCGATCGTGTTATGTTTCTTGAGAGTTTCTCAGATTCAGAGAAAAACTCTGTCCACTTTTTTTTCCCACATCTGGTATATCTAATGACTGATGCTGAGAAAAAAGCCCTGTGAAGAACTGAGATCTCCACGGAAAGCATATTGGACTTCTGCTGATTTATAGCCTGTCTAAATGCTGCACTCAGATAGTCTGGTGAACAAAATGATATTCTATCACCTGATGACTCAACTTTTTGGTAGCCAAAAACAATTAACCATAGGTGTGCTTTATAGACTACATTATCATTCTGACTTGTTTTCAAATAAGCTGAGAGAAAGAATATCAGTAAATCCCACCGAGTGAGAATTCTGACCAGCAGAGCTTCTGAATTTTGGGGGCCACAATCCATGATGGATCTTTGCTATGAAGCAAAAAATATTGCTACCAAATGACTAACACCAAAGGTTTGTTGACTCCTCTAATTATAGCTAATGTGAATTTAGTTGGAAAGAGTTTCAGGGAAGTGGAAATTAAAATGGGTTATCATTAAGAGATATAACATTGTATTTTATTTGGTTTTTATTATGAAAATCATTCCTATTCAGGTTAGCTGAGGAATTTTACAGAATATTATGTAGCTTGCTTGGGTGGAGTTGCATTTGTTGACAAAATATATTCTAATAACAGGCTCATGCAACATGAAATATTTTTGTGTGCACAAATCCCATTAATATTCAATGGCAACCCCATGTGTAGTGGCTGATTAGCCTTGGCCCAGTTATTCCAGGGCTGTTTGATGATATGTTTTGAGAGGATTATAGAAGCTGGTCTAGGGGTCTGAGTCAATTTATAACAAAATTCCTGGAGGCTCTTTATAATCATGAAAAATACCTGCTAATCCAAATAAAAATGTTAGCAGGAGTTCTCTTCCACAAACTGGGTGCATTAAACTTTAAAGAATTCAAATTGGAGGAAAATAAAGACATAAATAATTGGACTAATAAAATAATTTCTCTAATGTATCAATGCTGAATGATAGCGTGAGTGCTCACTCAGGAAGGATGAGTGAATATTTTAATAATTGTGTAATTTGTTGTATTTTAAGACCAGTGGCCTGGATTTATAGAAGGCTAAGCTTGAGAGGCACATTTATAGGAAATTCCTTAGACATAAGGTCATAGCATAAGTTAGTCCAGGGTCCCACTTGAGTGATGACTTGAAGATCATTACTAACGGCCTAAAGGCCATACATTAAACAACAATAACAACAAAAAAAAAAAAAAAAGAAAAGAAAGAGAAAAGAAAAAGAAAAGAAACAAGCAAGTTTTATTTATTGTCCTGTAACTGTCTGAGACAGAACAGATAAGAACACTATGTGATTTGTATGGGAGGTAGACTGGCTGTGTTACACGATATCTGGAATCTAATGTATTATTTATCTATTGCTATGTAATGACCAAGGTGACCTTGACATTCCCTTTTGCTTGACCAAATTTTAGGTTGTTTTCTTTCTCACTATAGGAACCTCACCTATCTTTTCTTAGAGCCTGTATGTTAGAAAACTTGTGATTGTAAATTCTTTCTCTTACCTTTGAGATGTAAATAATCTATTACCTAGGAGTCTTTTTTTCAAGGAAGAATGTAATAATCAAGAAAAACAGTATTCTAGTCTTCTAGTCTCTGTTGGAGATTAGGAGACTAAACACCAAGGAGCCAACACAGATGGCCTAATCAACTAACAATCTCCCTACCAGTGTTCTGCAGTACTTTTCCATTATTTCATACTAAAGTTTAAATATCCTGAGTTTTGGTCAGGTATGGTAGCTCATACTTGTAATCCCAGAACTTTGGAAGGCCTGAGGTCAGGAGTTCGTGAGACCAGCCGGACCACCATGGTGAAATCCTGTCACTACTAAAAATACCAAAATTAGCTGGGTGTGTGGTGGGCACCTGTAACCCCGGATATTTGGGAGGCTGAGGCAGGAGAATCGCTTGAACCTGGGTGGCAGAGGCTGCAGGAAGCTGAGATCTTACCATTGCACTCCATCCTGGGCCACAGAGTGAGACTCTGTCAAAAAAAAAAAATCCTGAGTTTTTTTTACTAGAGCCTTTAGGTTTTTTATATGTAATACCAGGTCTTCTGAAAACAGAGACAGTTTGACTTCCTCCTTTTTAATTTGGATACCCTTTATTTCTTTCTCTTGCCTAATTGCCCTGGCCAGAACTTCCTTTTCTATGCTGAGTAGGAGTGATGAAAGAGGGCATCCTTTTTTCATTCTAGTTCTTAGAGCAAAATCTTTCACTTTTTCTCTATTCACTATGACACTAGTTGTGGGTTTGTCACATATGACCAACATAGAAGAAGCACTTCAGGATGTTGGCCTGGGGGAAAGTTTTTTAGGTAATATCTCTAAATCATAAGAAAGAAAAGCCAAGATAAACAAACTGGATTATATCAAACTAATGAGCTTCTATGCAGCAAAAGAAAAAAACAACAGAGTTAACCTGTGGATTGAGAAAGCATATTATTATTCATCCAACAAAAGATTAACCTCCAAAACATACAAATATCTCAAATATCTCAACAGCAAAAAACAAGACAAAAACACACACAACTCAAACTAAAAAATAAAATTTCAGGCCAATATCTACAATGAACATCAGGCAAAAATCTTCAATAAAATACTGGCAAAACAAATGCAAAAGCACGTCAAAAAGCTTATCCATCACGATCAAGTAGGTTTCATCCTGAGGATGCAAGGCTGATTCAACGTATGCCAATCTATAAAAGTAATTGATCACATAAACAGAACCAAAGGTGAAAATCATGATTATCTTAATAGATACAGAGAAGAACTTTGACAAAATTTAAAAGACCTTTATGCTAAAAATGCTCAATTAACTAGGTATTGATGGAACATATCTCAAAATAATAAAATCTATTTACAACAAACCCATGGCCAGTATCATACTGAGTGGGCAAAAACTGGAAGCATTCCCTTTGAAAACTGGAACTAGACAAGGGTACCCTCTCTTACCATTCCTATACAACATAGTATTGGAAGTTCTAGCCAGAGCAATCAGGCAAGAAAAAGAAATAAAGGTGTTCAACTAGGAAAAGAGGAAGTCAAATTGTCTCTGTTTGCAGATGACATGATTGTATATTTAGAAGACCCCATTGTCTCAGCACAAAAACCCCTTAAGATGATAAGCAACTTCAGCAAAGCCTCAGGATACAAAATCGATGTGCAAAAATCACAAGCATTCCTATAAGTCAAGAAGAGACAAACACAGAGCCAAATCATGAGCGAACTCTTATTCATAATTGCTACAAAGAGAATAAAATAGCTAGTAATACAATAATAAAGGACATGAAGAACCTCTTCAAGGAGAACTACAAACCACTGCTCAAGGAAATAAGAGAGGACACAAACAGATGGAAGAACATTTCATGCTCATGGTTAGGAAAAATCAATATCATGAAAATGGCCGTATTGCCCAAAGTTATTTATAGATTCAATGTTATCCCCATCAAGCTACCATTGACCTTCTTCACAGAACTGGAAAAAACCACCTTAAACTTCATATAGAACCAAAGAAGAGCCTGCATAGGCAAGACAATCCTAAGCAAAAAGAACAAAGCTGGAGGTATCATGCTACCTGATTTCAAACTATACTACAAGGCTACTGTAATCAAAACAGCATGGTGCTGGTACCAAAAAAGAGATAGATATAAACCAATGGAGCAGAACAGTGGCCTTGGGAGGAATGCCACATATCTACAACCATCTGATCTTTGATAAACCTGACAAAAACCAGCAATGGGGAAATGACTCTCTGTTTAATAAACATGGCTATGTGCAGAAAGCTGAAACTGGACTCCTTCCTTACACTTTATACAAAAATTAACTTCAGAGGGATGAATTATTTAAACATAACACCATAAAAATCCTAGAAGAAAACCTAGGCAATACCATTCATAACATAGGCATAGGCAAGAGCTTCATTACTAAAACACCAAAAGCAATGACAACAAAAGCCAAAATAGATAAGTGGGATCTAAATAAACCTAAGAGCTTCTGCACAGAAAAAGAAACAATCATTAGAGTGAACCAGCAACCAACAGAATGGGGAAAAACTTTGCAACCTACCCATCTGACAAAGGGCTAATATCCAGAATCTACAAAGAACTAAAACAAATTTACAAAAAAAAAAAAACCAAAAAACAAAAACCAACAACCCAGGAAAAAGTAGGTGAAGGATGTGAACAGACACTTTTCAAAAGAAGACATTTATGCAGCCAAGAAACATATGAAAAAATGCTCATCATCATTGGCCATTAGAGAAATGCAAATTAAAACCACATTGAGATACTATCTCATACCAGTTAGAATGGTGATCATTAAAAAGTCAGGAGACAACAGATGCTGGATAGGATGTGGAGAAATAGGATCACTTTTACACTATTGGTGGCAGTGTAACATAATTCAACCACTGTGGAAGACAGTGTGACAATGCCTCAAGGACCTAGAAATAAAAATTCCATTTGACCCAGCAATCCCATTATTGGGTATATATCCAAAGGATTATAATTTGTTCTGTTATAAAGACACATGCACACATATGTTCATTCTGGCATTGTTTACAATAGCAAAGACCTGGAACCAATCCAAATGCCCATCAGTGATACACTGGAAAAAGAAAATGTGGCACATATACACCATGGAATACTATACAGCCATAAAAAGGATGAGTTCATGTTCTTTGCAGGGACATGGATGAAGCTGGAAATTATCATTCTCAGCAAACTAACACAAGAACAGAAAACCAAACACCACATGTTCTCACTCTTAAGTGGGTGTTGAACAATGAAAATACATGGACACAAGAAGGAGAGCATCACACACTGGGATCTGTTGGGGGGTGGGGTACTCAGGGAGGGATAGCAGTGGATGGGGAGATTGTGGAGGGATAACATTAGGAGAAATTGCTAACGTAGGTGATGGGGGTTGGAGGCAGCAAACCACCATTGCATGTGTATACATATGTAACAATTCCACAAGGTCTGCACATGTACCTCAGAACTTAAAGTATAATAATACACAAAAAAAAAAACAGAAAAAGAAACAGTCACACACACAACTTAACTGATTTAAAAATGGGCAAATTGTCTAAATAGACAATCATCAAAAGAAAACATACAAATGGTCAGGAAGCATATAAAAATAACATCACGCCTCATTACAGAAATGAAAATAAAAACCATAAGATATTATCTCATGCCAATTGGAATGGTTGTTATTAAAAAGACAAAAAATAACATATGCTGGTGAGGATGTGGAGAAAAAAAAATCTCTTATACTCTGTTAATGGGAATGTAAGTTAGACCAGCAATTATGGAAAACAGCACGAAAGCATTCTCAGAACCCTCCAATCAGAACTACTATGTGATTCAGCAATCCTACTACTTACTGTATATCCAAAGGAAAGGAAATTATTATACTGAACAGATATCTGCATCCCCATATTTACGAGAGCACTATTCACAATAGCTGAGGTATGGAACCAATCTACACCCACAGCAACCAATTGAGGATGGAGTGGGGTTAGTTAAAAAATACAAAATTATAGCTAAATAAGAGAAATAAGTTCTAGTATTCTCTAGCACTAGATGGCGAATATAGTTAATGATAACTTATTTTGTGTTTTTAATAGCTAGAAGGGAAGACTTGGAATGTTCTCAACATACAAAAATAATAAATGTTTGGGTGATAAGTATGCTAATAACCCTGATTTAATCATAATGTATTGTATACCTGTATTAACATAGCACACTATAATCCTTAAATAGGTTATATGTCAAGTTTTTTTCCTAAAGAACAGATGATATGAAAAAAAACTCTTGTTTTGTTTTTTTTTTGTTTCAGTAAGGTTGAATTCAATGTCTCCTTCCTCTTGCAATAGTCTTGAATAAAGTCTTCCTTAACATTTGTAACAAGTGTCTGTGGTAATTTCCTTTTAAGAGTAATAATACTATCACAGACTTAGTTGCATAAAACAACACAGTTATTATCTTAACAGAATGTAGAAGATGAGGGCATATATAGAGAGATGAGAAAGGGCACAAATCAGCATTTTTCCCCTGAGATACTGAAATATATGATCAGTTATTTGTTGATATAAAACCTAGTTTCTTTAACTTGTCATACATAACCAACTAAAACTTTTGTCACTGTTATCTTACACTGTTTTACTTTACCTCATATGTTTACCACCATCTGAAATGTTACATATTTATTTGTATATTATTTTCTGTCTCTGTCCAATGTTATGTAAGCTACATGAGTGGTAGGATTTTTTGTTTTTAATATTCATGCATATTTCCAGCAACTATAATTATATAAAGTATATTTAATATCTTAAATACATTTTGAGTGATTGAATGAATGGATCTTATCATGCTGGGATGGAATTATTAAAATATGTATGCAAATAAAATCCTTTAGAACAAGTATACATTATTTCTATATTTTGTAGCTGTTATCACAACATCTTTACAGTGTTGAACAATATGGAGAAAATCATCCTTGATGTTCCACTTATAAAATCTCTAGAAAAAAAATCCATCTTTTCGCTGTCTGCTAAAAGAGGAACAGCTAAAATATATTTGCATATAATTGCAAGTTTAATGTTTCCTTGGGGCATTCAGTTCTAGAGCTTTCAATCATTTCCTCATCTTGTTCTGAAATGCCCTAGTCTTCTTAGGCATTGGGTAATTTCTGAAGCATTTTTCTCAGTCTAAAAATCCTTACTTGGATAGAGTACTTTTCTTCATGCTCTTTAAAAATCAATTTTACTTTTTTACTTAGCTTTATAGTTTTATATATTTCAGTGAATGATGGTTGATTTTCCCCATTAAAGCCATCTTAAAGGTACAAACTTTGCAGTTCAAAGCCCTGATAATAATTTGAAAACATTTTTAAGTATGTCAAAAATCCTGAAATACTGGAATGCTCAAGTAGTGGATTACTCAGTAATTTGGCTGAATATTACTAACTCTACCTATGTCAGAAGTTATTTGAATTTTAATTAAACTCATTTGTTGTAATACAGAAACTTTCTCAGATATGTGAGTGTGTGTGTGTGTGTGTTTATGAAACAGTAAAATAAGCTAGATAAGTTTAAAGATTCACAGAGAAAACTGCCTTAGAAAACCAAAAGAGAAAAACAATATAAAGAACAGAAATAGTGGAAATAACAAAAGTGTCATGATAAATATTTATTCATTTCTCTGTCTATTAATTAAATGAAAAAGCAAGTTATTGTTTCACTAATTCTATATATTAGGTCATAATAAAAATTACAGCCATTCCTATAAAATAGAATGCATTGATGGATACATTATTTGAGAGTCCATAATAGAGGAATATGACAATCACTAGATGCTAAAATGAATTCAGAAACAAGAGAAGAGTGATTTGCATATTGTCACGAATAGTTTGTCATTAGTCTGGTTAGTGTTGGTGAACTACTTAAATGTATTATCTAAAGGATAACCCTCATCAGAGTTGATAAAATACTATGGAAACAGATCTGATAATGTGTCTGAAGGTGGCTAAATGAAGACAGTTTACCATAAATCAAGAACATGATTTAGATGTATTTATCTTATAAATGGATGTGAAGATGCAGTTTAATTAAACAGAAAAAGAAACAAAATTTAAAGATAAAAAATATGTGTAGTTTAAAATGTAAAAGGAACATAGGATAATTCAGATATTTTAATGACATACAAATTAATGTAAAGTGGTTGATTAGCACAGATATTGGATAGAGAATGAATAATTCAGTGGTAGAAGTTACTTTTACTTTGTATCTAAGTGATTTTATATTAGCCCACTCAAATAATGATGGTTTCAGCTATTTTGATTTGTAACAAACTACCTCAAAACTTAAGAACTAAAACTATAATGTATTATTATCTTTCACAGTTGCTGGGTTACCTTGCTTGGGGCCAGCAAGGTAACTCTCCCTGTCAGTCTCTCAATTAATTACCATTTTGGAGGGTGGCTGAAAGTGTCACTGGGCTGAACACTGAAAATGGTCTTTTTTCCTCTTTGCATACAACCTGGGATCAGATGGTTAGGTGACCAGTTCTCCATGTGTCTAGTTGAGTTTTCCTCACAGCATGGCGTTCAGTCTCACTGCAGTTAGATATTTATTTCATAGCTTATTTTCTACAGAATGACCATTCTAAGAAATTCAGGATGAAGCTACCAAAGTATACAGCCTAGAATTTCACTTTTTCTGCATCCTATTTGTCAAACAAATCACTAAGACCATTTCCCCATAGGAGGTGGAGTCTATTCAAGAGGAGAAGTTGCAGTGAAGTGATAATTAACAAATAAGAATTGTATATATTCAAAGTATGAAATATGATGTTCTTATACACATGTACCTTGTGAAATGATTACCAAAATATTACTAAGTAATATATCCCTCACCTCATAAATTTATCTTTCTTTTCTTTTTTTTTGTGGTGAGAATACTTAATATCTGCCCTCTTAGCAAATGATATGACAAAATGATATGTGTGTATGTGGAGAAAAATAATTGATCATTAGCATCTTGGGAAATAAGCTACCTCATTGATATACCAAAACCATAGACTTGCTTTTGCCTGAATATAAGGAGAGATGAATAAGGTAGTATGTAGATTTGGGGAGACTTGAGTATGTGAGGAGTAGCTGTAATCCAAAATAGTTGTTCTGATTGTTAGAGCTAGCACGATATATAAGAATAATAACATATTTAGATAGAAGTTGGTTTAGGCCTTTTGGGAGGCTGCAGCAGGCTGATCACAGGTCAGGAGTTCAAGGCCAGCCTGGCCAATATGGTGAAACCTCATCTCTACTAAAAAATACAAAAATTAGCTGGGCATGGTAGCACAGGCCTGTAGTCCAGCTACTTGGGAGGCTGAGGCAGGAGAATTCCTGGAACCTGGGAAGCAGAGGTTGCAGTAAACAGAGATCATGCCACTGCACTCCAGCCTAGACAACAGAGAAAGACTCCATCTCAAAAAAAAAAAAAAAAAAGAAAGAAAAGAAAAAGAAAAGAAGTTTGTTTATGCAAATATTTAAGAATGTAGTATCATGAAATGTGCAGGGTATTAGATTTTACACTCCTTGAAAGCCTTGCACAATTCCATGAATGTTATTGAAGAACTCAAGATTCTAGGGACAGGGATCTTTGGTGAAATTGCATGAGCTTTCTGTTTGCAACAATTCTCCCTGAATCTCAAGTTCTGCAGGGATGAATATAGATGGGCACTATTCACGTAGTGAGTTTTTGTCCCAGTTGAGAACCTTGAATATAGAAAAACTCAATTTTTTATAATAGGTCCAAATGTACCTACCATAACTTTGCTCTAAATGAAGGTGTTATCTGTACCATGCTGGACAGCAAACAAACTTGTCCCTACTCTGGAGGGAGTCATCATCTCCATCTTCCAAGGTTGCCTGATACATACGTGTCCTTGAAAAATACGTTCATTTTCTATTGCTGCTATAACAAATCATCACACAATTAGTGGCTTAAAACAGCACCAAGTTACTATTTCAAAGTTATGTAGGTCAGATATCTGTGTCGGCTTAACTGGTTTCTCTGCTCCAGGTTACACATGTCTGAAATGAATGGATGGCTAGCTGGATACTATCTATAGGCCCTGAGAAGCATTTGCTTCCATATTCATTCAGACTGTAGCAGAATTTAATTCCCTGTGATCGCGGAGTTTAGGTCCCTATTTCCCTGCTCTATGTCAGTTGGGGTCTGCCATTAGCAATCAAGACTTCTCTCTGCCCCTAACTCATGAAGCCCTGTACCTCATAGCTTGATATATAACATAAAATCCTTGCTATTCTGGGAGTGTCTCTGACATGCTCTGCTTACAGCACTAGAACATTCTGCTTTTCAGGGCTCTGTAGTTAGATTGCATTAACTGGGATAATCTTATTTTAAGGTCCTTATTTATAATTACAACTGAAAATTTAGGTTTCCCAGAACATGTTCACAGATTCTACGGATTAGACTGTGGAACTCCTTGGGGTTGAAGGAAGAAGTTGGCATTATTCTGCCTACCAGGAAAGATAGTTCTGAACAAAAACTGTCAGTGCCTCTGATCATAAGACATACAGAAATATGATAAACTCAAGGAGAATTATCTCCTAACACTCGATGGAAGGAAAAAAAAAGTCACCAAATCAAGCATTTAGTATGCAACAAGTTCAAAAGAAGCATTAGAAAAAAGTTGTACAACTGGGAGATGGGGAGTGGTGGGAAGTAGGCATTTCAAATCAGTGCACGCATTAAATGCTACATCTACGTAAGTTTAGATAATAGATATTTGTCCTTCCATTAGATTTAGTAATTCAAAAGTAATTAGTGAGTGTACAAAACCAGTTTCAGCATAGTTGTTGAGATCTATGCCAATTGCATTGGGGATTGGAGTAATACTTCAATGAAGAAGAGATGTCACTAAGTGCATACTGCTTTTTGGAGAAGGTTATTAGTGATGTAAAGAAGACATTAAAAGTTTGAAGCTACCACATGTAAGTGATATCATGTAGTATTCATCTTTCTGTGACTAGGCTATTTCACTTAGCATAGTATCCTTCAGGTTTATACCAGCTTCAAATAAACAATAGCATTTCCTTCTTAATGTATTGTACACTTGA
>CAUYQU010036828.1:0-24302 GCA_963574635.1 Cheracebus regulus
ATATAACAGAAAGTGAATTACTCTTTAGTATTTACATAGTATCTCACAGACCTAAATGAAATATTGGTTGACTGTTTGCTTGTTATTTTCTTCCTGTATTCCTTTCTGTCTCTGTTGTTAAGTATAATTGATGGCATAAAAGAGGTTTTTAATACCTTTTTAAGATTGCATTTCAGCCTGGGCTATAGAGCAAGAATTCTGTTCTCTCTCCCACTTTTTCTCTTTCTTTTTTTCTCTTAAAAAAAAAAAAAAAAAGGAATAGTGGACTTAGCAGAAACCTTACAAGCCAAGAGAGATTGTGGGTCTATTTTCAGCACTCTTAAAGACACTACAACCAGGAATTTCATATTCTACCAAACAGCTTCACAAATGAAAGAGAAATAAAATCTTTTCCAGACAAGCAAGCACTAAGATAATCTGTTATCACTAGATCAGCCTTAACAGTGATCCTTAAGAAACTTCTAAACATGGAAACGAAAGAATATTGCTACCACAAAAACATACTTAAGTGCACAGCCCAAAGATGCCATAAGGCAACCATACAATAGAAACTGCAAAGCAATCATCTACCAACTTAATAATAGGATCAAAACCTCACATATCAATATTAACCTTGAATGTAAAGGGTCTAAACACCCTGCTTAATACTCTGGTTTCTCTTCAGACCATATAAACCTTTCACCTTTTACTAAACACCTCTCTTAAAAGGCACAGAGTTGCAATTTGGATTAAAAAAAAAAAAAGACACATCTATCTGCTGCCTTTAAGAGACCCGTCTCACATGTAATGACACCCACAGGCTCAAAGGGTTGGGAAAAGATCTATTAAGCAAATGGAAAACAAAAAAGGTCAGGGTCACTATTGTTATATGAGATAAAATAGACTTTAAACCAAACAACAGGGCCAGGCACAGTGGCTCATGCCTGTAATCCCAGAACTTTGAAAGGCCAAGGTGTGACAGAGCAGGAGTATCACCATCTTGCACAAGCACTATCATTTTAAAATTCACCTTAATCAAAAACCACCTAAATCCAAAAGGCATCAGCTTAAGGACCAAGATCAGCATGACATAAACCACAAATAACATCTCCAAACAGAAACATTCCAAACTCCTCCCTGACCAGAGACATGCTAGCTGCCCCACTCCAGCTGGGAAAATGCCAGCCCCAAGATAACTCTGCTCCTTGCCCCACTCCAGCTGGGAAGATGCCAGCCCCAAGATAACTCCCCTCATCCTGGAAAGATGTCAGGTCCTTCACCCAGAGACATTCCAACCTCCCACAGAAACATTCCAAGCTTGTGATAAGCCCTCTCACCCTAAAACCAATACATACTCTTAGTCTGTAAGAAAAAGCACTCCTGACCAAAATCGGCCGGAAGTCCTTCTCAGGTTTTATCTAAAGTAAACCTGTCTTTATCTGCCAAGCTGTGTTTTGTGTTTCTTTCCTCTTTCTTTAACTCTTACAAGGTGGGAGGATTGCTTGAGCTCAGGAGTTCAAGACCAGCCCGGGCATTGTGAAAGGAAAATAAATCTTGGGACCCCCAAATCACTAAACCATAGGGAAAATTCAATCTGGGAACTGCTTAAGGCAACCCTGTCTCGTATTCTATTCCTAAAAGACATAGCTACTAAGATTTTTAAAAAGTTACGTAACTCCCTCACAAGGAATTTCCTTGTGAACAAAGGGCAGACAGAACTCAAAGTCATCTCTCTGCTACTGAAATAAGTGCATATCTGATTGCCTCCTTTGGAAAGGCTAATCAGAAACTCAAAAAAAAAATGCAAACATTTGTTTTCTACCTACCAATGACCTGGACACACTCTTCCCACTTTCAGTTGTCCTGTTTTTCCATACAGAACCAATGTATATCTTACATATACTGATTTGATGTCTCATGTCTTCCTAAAATGTATAAAACCAAGCTGTGCCCCAACCACCCTGGGCATATGTTGTCAGGACCTCCTGAGGCTGCATCACAGGTGTGTGTCCTTAATGCTGGCAAAATAAACTTCCTAAATTGACTGAGACCTGTCTCAGATATTTGGGGTTCACAGCAACACAGTGAGACCCCATCTCTATTTTTTGAAAAAAGAAAAAAATTATATATAAAAAACCCCAACAACAGTACAAAAGGATAAAGAATGTAATTACATAATGATAAAGGGTTCAATTCAACGAGAAGACTTAAACGATCCTAAATATATACACACTCAACAGTTTCATAAAATAGCTCTTAGAGATCTATAAAAAGATAGTAATAACAGTGGGGGGATTTCAACATCCCATTGACAGCATTAGACAGATCACTGAGACAGAAAATTAAAAAACAAATTTTGGATATAAATTCAACATTTGACCAATTGGACCTAATAGACATCTAGAGAACGAACATTCCACTCTGCAACCACAGAATACATATTCTTCTCAACAGCACACAGAACATACTCCAAGAGTGACCACGTGCTCGGCCAAAAAACACATCTCAATAAATTTAAAAAACTGATTCATTTGGGAGGCCAACGCGGGTGGATCACTTGAAGGCCAGGAGGTCAAGACCACACTGGCCAACATGATGAAACCCTATCTCTACTAAAATTATAAAAAAATTAGCCAGCCACAGTGGCACATGCCTACAATCCAAGCTACTCGGGAGGCTGAGGCAGGAGAATCACTTGAACTGGGAGACGGAGGTCACAATGAGCCAAGATCATGCCACTGCACTCCAGCCTGGGTACAGAGCGAGACTGTGTCAAAACAAAACAAAACAAAATAAAAAATGAATCATACTGACCATACTCTCAGACCACAGTGGAATAAAAATAGAAATCAATACCAAGAAGATCTTCCAAAACCACACAATTACATAGAAATTAACTTGCTCCTGGATAACTTTTAAGTAAACAATAAAATTAGGACAGATATAAAAAAATTCTTTGAAATAAATAAAGAGACAAAACATTAAAATGCAGCAAAAACAGTGTTAAGTTTAGAGCATGAAATATCTACCTCAGAAAAAAAGATCTTTAATGATCTAACATCACACTTAGAGGAACAAAGAAAACAAAAACAAACTAACCCCAAAGCTAGCAGAAGAAAAAAAAATAATTAAAATCAGAGTGGAACTGAATGAAATTGAGATCCAAAAATCCATACAAAGGATCAATGAAACCAAAAGTTGGCTCTTTCAAAGAATAAACAAGATTGATAGACTGCTAGCTAGATTAACAAAGAAAAAAAAAGAGTGAAGATCCAAACAAGCACAATCTGAAACAACAAAGTTGACATTACAACAGATTCCACGGAAATACACAAGATCCTTAGACTGTTATGAACACCTCAATGCAAACAAACTAGAAAATCTGGAGGAAATGGATAAATTACACAATCTCCCAAGACGGAATCAGAAAGAAATTTACATAGACCATTATCAAGTTCCAAAACTGAATCCATAATAAAAAAACCTACCAACCAAAAAAAGTCCTGGACCAGATGAATTCACAGCTGAATTCTACCAGATGTACAAAGAAGTACCACTATCAGCCAGGTGCGGTGGCTCACGCCTATAATCCCAGCACTTTGGGAGGCTGAGGTGGGTGGATCACAAGGTCAAGAGATCGAGACCATCCTCGTCAACATGGTGAAACCCCGTCTCTACTAAAAATACAAAAATTAGCTGGGTATGGTGGCACGTGCCTGTAATTCCAGCTACTCAGGAGGCTGAGGCAGGAGAAGTGCTTGAACCCAGGAGGTGGAGGTTGCAGTGAGCCAAGATCGCACCATTGCACTCCAGCCTGGGTAACAAGAGTGAAACTCCGTCTTACAATAAAAAAAAAAAGAACCGGTATCAATTCTACCGAAACTATTCCCAAAAATCAAGGAGGGAGGGACTCCTCCCTAACTCATTCTACAAAGCCAGCATCACCCTAATACAAAAACCTGGCAAAGACACAAGGAAGAAAGAAACGTATAGACCAATATCCCTGATTAACAAAGGCACAAAAATCCTCAACAAAATACTAGCAAATCAAATCCAGCAACATATCAAAAAGTTAATGCATCATGATCAAGTAGGCTTCATTGTTGAGATGCAAGGTTGGTTCCATATACACAAATGAATAATTAGGATTCACCACATAAAGAGAATTAAAAACAAAAACTATATGATCATCTCAATATATGTGAGAAAAGACTTCATGAAACCCAACATCC
Organism: Cheracebus regulus; assembly: GCA_963574635.1. NCBI lineage: Eukaryota > Metazoa > Chordata > Mammalia > Primates > Pitheciidae > Cheracebus > Cheracebus regulus. Next base: position 4,212 of record CAUYQU010036828.1, read on the forward strand.
CTTCATGAATAAAAGAAAAAAAAACCCTCAACAAACTAGACATTGAAGGAACATACCTCAAAATAATGAGCATCACCTATGACAAACCCACAGCCAACATCATACTGAACAGGCAAAAGCTGGAAGCATTTTCCTTGAGAACTGGAAGAAGACAAGGATATCCACTCTCATCACTCCTATTCAACATAGTACTGGAAGTCCTTACCAGAACAACCAGGCAACAAAAAGAAATAAAAGGCATCCAAATAGGAAAAGCAGAAGTCAAATAATCTTTCTTCACTGATAATATGATTCTATACCAAGAAAACTCTAAAGACTCCACGAAAAGGCTCCTGGAGCTGATAAACAACTTCAGTAAAGTTTCAGGATACAAAATCAATGTATAAAATCAGTAGCATTTCTATACATCAGTAATGTTCAAGCTGACAGCAAAATCAAGAACACAACTCCATTTACAATAGCCACCAATAAAAATAAAAAAACAAAAAACCTAGGAATACATCTTGCCAAGGAGGTGAAAAGTCTCTACAAGGAGAACTACAAAACACTACTGCAAGAAATCACAGATGACACAAATGGAAAACCATGCTCATGGATTGTAAAAATCGGTATCATTAAAATGGCCATACTGCCCAAAGCAATCTATGGATTCAACATTATTCCTATTTTTTCCCCCGTTAAAAGCCAGAGTTTTTGTTTTTGTTTTTTTATTTCCATAGGTTATTGGGGAACAGATGGTGTTTGGTTACATGAGAAAGTTCTTTAGTGATGATTTGTGAGATTTTGGTGTACCCATCACCCAAGCAGTATATACTGTGCTCAATTTGTGGTCTTTTATCCCTCACCCCCTTCCCATCCTTTCTCCAAGTCCCCAAAGTCCACTGTGTCCTTCTTATGCTTCAACACTATTCCTATCAAACTACCAACACCATTTTTCACAGAATTAGAAAAAAACTGTTCTTAAATTATATGGAACAAGAAAACGGCACAAATAGCCAAAGCAATCCTAAGCAAAAAGAATAAAGCTGGAGGCATCACATTACCCAATTTCAAACTATACTTTAAGGCTACAGTAACCAAAACAGCATGGTCCTGGTATAAAAACAGATACACAGCCCAATGGAATAGAATACAGAATCCAGAAGTAAAGTCACACACCTACAGCCATCTGATGATCTTTGACAAGGCTGACAAAAAATAATCAATAAGGAAGAGACTCCTTCTTCAATAAATGGTGCTAGGATAGCTAGCTAGCTCTACGTAGAAGAATGAAACTGGACCCCTACCTTTTACCATATATAAAAATCAACTCAAGATGGATTAAAGATTTAAATTTAAGACTTCAAACTATAGGAATCCTAGCTAGAAAAAAAAATGAGGACACACCATTCTGGACATCTGTTTTAGGAAATAATTTATGACTAAGTTATCAAAAGTAATTGCAACAAAAAAAATTGATAAGTGAGATAATTGGTAATTAATCTAAGGAGCTTCTGTAAAACAAAAGACTCCACACACAACTCATAGAATAGAAGAAAATATTTGCAAACTATGTATCCTTATAGATTCTAGATATTAGACAAAGGTCTTTATCCTAACTTTGTTTAATATCCAGAATCTATAAGAAACTTAAACAACTCAACAAGCAAAAAATAACCCCATTAAAAATTGGGCAAAAGACATGAAAAAGTATTTCTCAAAAGAAGACATATAAGTAGCCAACAAACATATGAAGAATTGCTCAACATCACTATATCATCAGAGAAATGCAAATCAAAAACACAATGACATACAATCTCATACCAGTCAAACGGCTATTACTAAAAAGTCAAAAGACAACAGATGCTAGAGAGGTTGTAGACAAAGGGGAATGTTTATACATTGTCGGTGGGGATGTAAATTAGTTCAGCCACAGTGGAAAGCAGTTTGGAGATTTCTCAAAGAACTTAAAACAAAACTACCATTCAACCCAGTAATCCCATTACTGGATATATAGCCAAAATAAAATAAATCATTCTACCAAAAATATGCATGCACTTTCATGTTCATCACAGCACTATTCACAATAGCAAAGACATGGAATCAACCTAGGTGCCCATCAATGTATACCTGGTGAAATGGATAAAGAAAACATAGTACATATACACCATGGAATACTATGCAGCCATAGAAAAGAATAAAATCATGTCCCTGAAGCAACATGGATGCAACTGGAGGCCATTATTCTAAGTGAATTAACAAATTAACAGAAAATCAAATACTGCATGTTCTCGCTTATAAGTGGAGGCTAAACACTAGGTAATCACGGGCATAAAGATAGCAACTACAGACACTGGGGACTAATAGAGAGGGGAGGGAGGCAACAGGCCTAGGGCTAAAAAGCTAACTGCTGGGTACTATGCCCACTATCTAGGTGATGAGATCACTTGTATCCCAAACCTCAGCATCACACAATATACCTACGTAACAAACCTGCCTGCATATCCTCTGAATTTGAAACAAAAGTTGAAATTATAAAAAATAAAATAAAATCATAAATCTAATTATGTATATGCCATTGTATAAAGATTTTAAAAACCTGACCTCAGTTTTTGTGAAGATTTTGAAAACAGCAGACATTCCCAAACTTTTCTTGTTGGCAAAGAGAATTTAATACTTAGCATATTAAATATGCTAAGCATGATGTTGTTATATGACCATAAGAATTTTTTAAATTCTCATATTCCAGAAAATTTTTAAAAATTTTAAATTTCTGGAATACATCCTGGTGGAAAGATCATCATCAAGAGGGAAAAGGCTATAGGCAAAAACTATATAGAACACAAATGGTAAAGTAAAGAGTCTATAGATCCTTCAGAAATTCCAAATGCTAGACAACTAAAACCTTCCTGATTTATATGACGTAGATGTTTCACCTACTGTCAATTTCAGAAAGAAGTAAACACCATAATTGAAAAGAGACTAAGTCAAGAAAGAAACCTTCTTAACTTTTTTTTAATCAGTGCTTTATTTTGAATGACAATATCAAAGTATCAGAAAGAATAACTAATCAATTCCTTTAAAGATTACTGGTGAAAAAATGAAAGACAATTCCCTGAAAGGAAAGTAATTTATGGGGTTGGAAACATGTATAGTTACATGATAAACATACCCACATACCTTTTCAGCTGATTTTTCAGAACAATTCAGAGAAGAGAAGAAATAAAAAGAACAAAGTAAAACAAAACAAGAGCTCAGAGCTCCAGGCAATAAGAAAACAAACCTGACATGAGAAGAGAGACATTAAGGTGCAGTCTAATCTATTTAATCTAAATATTAATTAAACACTAATTTTTTTTCTGAGACACACTCTCTCTCTCTCTCCCAGACTGGAGCGCAGTGGTGTAATCTCGGCTCACCACAACCTCTGCCTCCTGAGTTCAAGCGATTCTCCTGCCTCAGCCTCCTGAGTAGCTGGGACTACAGGCGCCCGCCACCACGCCTGGCTAACTTCTGTATTTTCATTAGAGACAGGGTTTCACCATGTTGGCCAGGCTGGTCTCAAACTCCTGACCTCAGGCAATCTTCCTGCCTTGGCCTCCCGAAGTTCTGGGATTACAGGTGTGAGCCACTGCGATGGCCTAAACACTAGTAATTGAAACTTATGGAACTAAAAATCATAAATTGAATTAGGATAGTCCTTAGGAAGTATGATGTAGTAGATGGAAGATCAGAAGTCAGAAGGTCTGGGTCCAAGCCCTGATTCTGCCAGGAAACAGACTCTAAATCTTTGACAAGGCACTTAAACATTCAGGGTCTGGACTCTTAATCTAAAAAATGTATGTTTGAACAGATGATTCTGGGGATTCCTCTTAACTAAGATTTATAGATTCATTATTCATAACAGATGCCTTAAATTGGCACTTAATGAGTGTTTGTTTCTTTTACTTCTTACTCTGACTTAAATGTTTGAAGGTTTGTAACAAGAAAGCAAAAATAAGAAAATATGTGCTGTGCTGTTTAAATAAACTGTGGATTGCCAGGCAGGCACAGTGGCTCACAGTGTAATCCAGCATTTTGGGATGCTAAGGCAGGAGGACCACTTAAGGTTGGGAGTTTGAGACCCACTTGGGCAACATAGCAAGATTCCATGTCTTAAAACAATTTTTCTTTTGAATTAGCTGGGCATGGTGAAGTTCACCTGCAGTCACAGCTATCTGGTAGGCTAAAGTGGGAAAAGCACTCAAGGCCAGGAGTTTAAGGTTACAGTGAGCTGTGATCATACCGCTATACTCCAGCCTGGGTGATGGAGCAAGGCCTGGCCTCAATCAATCAATAAACAAGCAAACAAACAAACTTTGTATGATCTATTAGAAGGAAGTTTACAAAAAGCCTAGATTTTCTCTTTCCTTTTTTTTTGAGACAGAGTCTCTGTCTGTTGCCCAGGCCCAAGTACAGTGGTGCGATCTCGGCTCACAGCAACCTCCACCTCCTGGGTTCAAGCAATTCTCGTGTCTCAGCTTCCTTAGTAGTTGGGATTACAGGTGCATGCCACCATGCCCAGATGATTTTGGTATTTTCAGTAGAGATGGGGTTTCGCCATATTGGCCAGGCTGGTCTCAAACTCCCGACCTCAAGTGATCCGTCCACACAGGCCTCCCAAAGTGCTGGGGTAACAGTCATGAACCACTTCACCTGACCAAAAAAGCCTAGGTATTTTTTTTTAATTGCCTAGCCTGCCATGATTTGTGTTTCATCAAGGTAGCACCATGAAGAGTACATCTAGTGTTTGGTGGAGAAATTTTAAAGTCCCTAAATAATAAACATTTCTGGTACAAAACTGTCACTTAGAGTAAGAATGCCACCTGAATACCAACTTCGCTGGCAATGCTGAATATGGAACGGTTGTCACAGAGAAACCTTTAGCAGGTTATGTTGCCATTAACATAATAAAGTGTAAACGTGTTTTGAAATAAACCTATTTAAATAATCACATAATTAACAAAATATACACCTCAAAGACTTAATACACAAAATAACCATCTAATAAGGTGATTAAGTCTAAACAAGTCTTACACCCTAGAAAGATTAAACTGCTTAAGTCCCTATAGGAAAGGACAGCCCTATCATTCAACTTGCCAATAAATCTGCTTTAGTGATAGATCATTATGCTGCTGCTCAGATAAATTAGTAGCTGAGCATTGCATTGTTAGTAATAGATACTTAATAACGAGGTTTAAAGATCAACTTATATTTAGTCTTATTTACCACTTACAAAAATAATAAATTTCACAACCTGATTTACATTTGAGTCAAGAATTATGCCTCCTAGGAAATATAAAGGTTAAACTCATGATCTTAGTGCAAAGGCTAATGGATAATCTTACCTGATGAAATAAGTATGCTCAAGCTTTCTATCTTGCCATACTGAGCAGCCACAAACAAAGGTGTGATTCCAAAGTCATCCTGGCATTCCTTGTTTGCTCCTTTTTTAAGAAGCAATTTTATGATCTCAGCATTTTCCTAAAGCACAGATTCACATTTTAAATAAGAAAAACAAAGAAAACAGAAGGTATCTTTTTTCTTACTGTGTTTTCTGTTTTTCTTTTTTATCCTCTCACTAAACGATAACTTGAAGAAGAAAAACAAAACAGTGTACTGCTGTGAAAGTGGTCAATCAGATTATCCTATACTTCTAGTTAACCCAATAAACATAAACATGAAATACTGATCTCTAGAAATTATAATCCTTATAGAATCTTGCAAAATTAGCTTGCTAAGCCAAGCCCTAAGGAGCCATCACAATTTCTAAACACACTATTATAAATAAAATAAGCCATTGCTCTTTATCAATTTATATCTCAAATATTCCATGGTTTCTTAAATATGCCATCAACATTTTTAAAATGTAGATAATTCCTATAGCCCAAAGCTGCTACAGCTACTACAGAAGTTGGCTTATTCAGAATCATCATTAGCATTTAGACTGCCTTTTCTGTACTGCAATAACCATCATAAATCACAGGCAAGCAGAAAGCAAAAACTGCATAGGACTGTCATTTTAAGAGGGTAAAACACACAATTTATATGGAAATGAAATAATAAATTCAGAGATTACCTGAAAAGAAGCCTGGTGCAAGGAGTTCCAACCACACATAGAATGGGATCCATTAACATTTGCTCCATGTCGAAGCAACAGCCTTAACACATCTATCTGTCCATTTTCAACAGCTGCAATACAGCAGTCAGAAAAATTAATGTCAGCAAAAAGACATGTTTGTAGGACTGGACACTTTGGTGATGTTCTCATCACTTATTCACCTCATAACCACAATGCAGTGATTTTTCCTAAACATTTATCACAATTGTCTTAGCCCAAATTCATTAACATATATCTAATTCTTTCTGAACACATACAAAATTATTTTCAACAGCATGTTAAAAGACACAAAGGAACTGGAAGCAAGAAGCAAATGTTTATTCTCTCTGATCATGGAAACAGCCTAGCTCTAGTTTGTTAAAATGAAATTGGGAGGATATAGGGTGAACAATTCAGAATCAACAGTATCAGTCTAGAAAAGCAATCTCAAAAGGATTGAAAGGTTTGTTATTATTACATTTGATCACAAAATAAAAAGAGTCACTGACAAAATAAAAAAGCAAGTTCTGCATCTTAGATTTTTTTTAACATTATAAACCATAAGTGTTGTCAAAATGTTCTTATATCCACCAATGAAAATATAGTAAACCCACCTGCTTATGTGACCTAAAAGGGGATTCCAGAAAACTAAAAAATGTTGTTAAAGAGATGCAGATTATTTGCATAAAACTTTGCTATGAAGGTGGCACTAATTCTGGAGGAATTTAAGCACAGAGTTAATGAAAACAGAATTGCCAGAATACAATTATAAAGTGCTATATAAAGTAAGTACAAACACACACACACACACACCATTAGCAAATCAGGTATATTGTGAATGCTGCAGCTGTGAGGCTGAGTGACTTCTTTAAATTTTAAGTTTAGAAACTTAAAATTGAGAAATAGTATTTATAAAAATGGAAGGTAAGACATGTATAAGAAAGTCTGGCTTAACATGCTTGGATATGGGAAAGAAGATGTAGGTTGATTTCATGTCTTGGCTACTGTGAATGCTGCTGCAATAAACATATGTGTGTGTGTATCTTTATGGTAGAATGATTCTATTCCTTTGGGTATATACCCAGTAATGGGATTGCTGGGTCAAATGGCAGTTGTTTTTAGTTCTCTGAGGAATTGCCATACTGCTTTCCACAATGGTTGAATTAATGTACACTCCCACCAACAGTGTATACATTTTCCTTTTCCTTCTCAACCTTGCCAGCACCTCTTATTTTTTTACTTTTTAATATTAGCCATTCTGACTGTTGTGAGGTGGCATCTCATTGTGGTTTTGATTCACAGGAAAAAAAAGATTTGAAAAACAAGATTTTATTTTTCATTTCAATTATGTTATGATACAGTTATTCTGTATCTCCTACTATAGTAGGAGACAGGAACTGGGAATCAACAATTCTCAGTCACAAAATTAGAAAGCCACCTTTGGATAACAGATCACATTAGAAAATGCTAATATAGATGAAATAATGGGAATATAAAAATCCTTAAAAGTATAAAACAAGAAATGATAAGTCTGCTCATTATTATTGAAGATGAGTAACATGCCATTGATTTTCTACTAGTTTTATATATTGAATTTAAACCAAAGCTTATTTCCTCTATAAGACTCTGAAAAGTTCTTTAATAAAAAATTATCTTACTCTAAAGGGTTTCAGAAATGTAACCAATGGCTGTGATAGTACCACTGAGGTAGGAATATAACATAATTAATATTCAAAAGCATTTACTGTGGAAAGAACAGTTTTTCAAGCTAAGTTATTTTTGTATAATCGATCTAAAGTCAATCTAATTTTGGGTGGCTCTCATGTACCCCATAAATACATATACTGACTATACTGTACCCACAACAGTTTTTTTTTTCTTTTTCTTTTCTTTTTTTTTTTTTTTGAGACAGAGTCTAGCTCTGTCACCCAGGCTGGAGTTCAGTGGCACAATCTCGGTTCACCGCAATCTTTACCTCCTGGGTTCAAGCAATTCTCCCACCTCAGTCTCCCAAGTAGCTGGGATTGCAGGCACCTGTCATCATGCCTGGCTAATTTTCGTATTTTTGTAGAGACGGTGTTTTACCATGTTGGCCAGGCTGGTCTTTAATTCCTGACCTCAGGTGATCTGCCCACCTCAGCTTCCCAAAGTCCTGGGATTATAGGTGTGAGCCACCACACCCGGCCCCCCAACAGTTTCAAAAATTTTTTTTAAGTTTAAAAAAAAAGAAAAAGAAATTACAAATGAAATTACCATATAAAACAATAAATAAAGTCGGAAAATAACTAATAATTTTGGGTGGAGGTCATAATAGAAAAGGAAGAAAATCTGTTTCATATCCAATTTATACATCATTATCAGTGACTGTTAGCAAAAATGATCTATAGCCAGATTCTGACTTGAAGATTATCAGGTTGTCAGCAGTGATATAACAAGGAGAGTGAAGACAAGTTTGTCTTCCACAAGTTAGGCTGACCTTATAAAAATGAAAGTCAAAAAAAACTGTTTTGATTATCAAATACAATACAGATGACAGAAAAATTATTTTCATTTTTTTACCTCATGATGCAATAGTATGTTTTCACTTTTAATATCATAAATACAGTAAGAAATCTGATTTCTGCAACTCTATTAAAAACATTTCCCAATGACAATAGTAAAACCTACACATGAACAGAGAAATACTATTTTCACAGCCCTTGCTAATTATTTCAAAATAAAGCAAATTAAATAGTTATCAATTGAGAAATTTTGGTTTAGAAAAGTATATTTAATTTTGATAATTAAATTGGAATTATCAAGTTGGATAGGCTGGGGAGGAGACCTATAACTGTACTGAATAAACGGTTTGCTTCCGAAAAGGTGGTCATTACTTTATATAGGCATACTTTCTCAAGCCTACTGATAAAACCAAGTATAAGAGCATGTTTAGAAACTACCTAGCACCTAAAATAGACGTCACAATCTTTTCCAAGAACAAAGGCAACAACTCAAGTATCTATAAACATTGAGTACTTGTGAATTCCATGGGGATAGTGGGAATACAGACAAAAGGGGAAGGATAGAGAAGGATACCCAAGTATTAAAAGAGTGCTTCTGTCTTGAGAGCTACCTAGATGTAGAGAGAAATAATAAACATGTCAGCAACAGCAAATTAACCCTACCCAACTGAATTGATGCTACTAACAGGAATGAACTACACAATGATATTTTACATTATATTCTGTGTAGAAACGATTTATTTTTTCTTTTTTCCATATCTCATGAGAAGAAGGCTTCCTCCCTTTTAGAGTTTCATCTGTGTCCTACCATTCAATTCATACCTTCTCCACTTCTTTTTTTTAGGTGGGCTCTCACTCTGATGCCTAAGCTAGAGTGCAGTGGCGCTATTTTGGCTCATAGCAACCTGTGTCTCCCACATTCAAGCAATTCTCCTGCCTCAGACTCTCAAGTAGCTAGGACTACAGGCATGTACCACCATGCCTGGGTAATTTTTGTGTTTTTAGTAGAGACAGCGTTTCACCATTTTGGCTAAGCTGGTCTCCAACTCCTGACTTCAAATAATCTGCCTGCCTTTGCCTCCCACTTCCTCCACTTCGGAGTTTGCTCCTTATATTGTCTCTTCTCCAATTTTTTTCATCATTCCTTCTCTATTGGGTTCTACTGTTCAACCTGCAAACTGGTTTAGGTTTTCCTTTCCCTAAAATTAAAACAAACAAAAATCTTCCAATATACTTTTATCTTGCTTTCTTTTTTTTACCACTAAACTTCCCCCAAAACTACTACTGAGTCTACTTTCAATGATTCTATTTTCCCACAAATCACTCATTCATTCAGTCATTCAACAAATGTCTACTAAGTACCTGTTATATACCAGGTAATATTCTAGGTAGCAGAGATACAGAAGTGGATGAAAGACAAAAACACCTGCCTCCATAGGTCTTTTAATATTTAATCAATAAATATCATGCAAATTCTACTGCCATAATTCATGTGAAGCTACTCCCTTGAAAATCATCATCAAATTCAATGGCCTTTTCTCAAACTTGAACCTTCTATTCAGTTCCTACTGTCTCTGATATTAAATTCCCCATATTTCTCTGATATAAAGTGTTTTTTTTCTCCATGTCAACAGCACTGTTGTAGTGTTACAACTTTCTCTAACAACTCATCCTCCATGGTTTACTTTTTCTATCCTACTATTCCAAAAATGTGATGACTCACCAGGATTCTGTCTTCAACTTTTATTTTTTTATTCCTTTACTTTTACTTTATACATGTTCTCTCTCTCTCTCTCTCTCTCTCTCTCTCTCTCTTTTTGACATGGAGTCTTGCTCTGTCACCCAGGCTGGAGTGCAGTGGTGCAATCTCGGCTGCAACCTCCACCTCCTGGGCTCAAGCGATTCTCCTGCCTCAGCCTCCCTAGTCACTGTGATTACAGATATGAGCCACTACATCCAGCTAATTTTTGTATTTTCAGTAGAGATAGGGTTTCACCATGTTAGCCAGGCTAGTCTCAAACTCCTGACCTCAAGTGATCGGCCAGCCTTGGGCTCCCAAAGTGCTGGGATTACAGACGTGAGCCACCATGCCTGGCCTATACATCTTGTCTATTAGTGAATTTGCCCCACTCTGAAATATTATTGAGTAAATTCATCTCTAGGTGAATGATTTCTCCTAACTAAAGTTTCCCTCATGGTCCAGAACTAAATTTCCAAATATCTGCCAAATATTTCCATCCAGATATTCTATTAGCCCCTTACAATCAACATGCTTAACAAAGAACTGTAGGGATAAATGTAATAAAACATGCAAAATCTCTATACTGAAAACTACAAAATACTACTGGGAAAAGCAAAGATACACATTAAAAAAAAAAAAAAAGAATATACCATGTTCATGAATATAAAGATTCACTATTGCAAAAATATCAGTTCTTCCCCAAAACAATGTAAAAATTCAATGTGAGCCCAATCAAAATACCCAAAGGTGTTATGGGTATTATTTTAATAGCTGGAAAAAAACAAAAACAAAAACTGATTTATATACATGGGAATGTAAGGCACCAAATAAACCCAAAACAATCATGTAGAATAAAGCCAAGAGGACTCATACTCCAGATATCAAAACTAATAAAGCTGGAATAATTAAGGTAGCATGGTATTGACACAGGATAGAGAAAGAGACTAATAAGACAACGGAAACTGCAGAAAGAGACACCCCCAACAAATGGTCACTTTTATGACAAAGGTAACAATGGTTTTGGGTCCCCTGAATATCTATATGGGAAAAAAAAAAATCTTGACCCCTGTCCCACATAATACACAATAATCAATTTCAGATGGATTGGGAATTAAATTCCAGATTGGATTTAGGAAGAATAAAACTTCCAGAAAAAAAAAACAGAAAGGAAAAATCTATAACCTGATCATGGAATAAAAAAAAAAATTTCGATCTTTATATTAAAAGTAATAAACATAAAGGTGAATCGTGATAAATTAGACCATCTTAAAATCAAGAACTCCTTAAATTAATAAAAAGATAAATTATTTTTAAAACATGGGAAAATTTGTGCAGGCACTTCACAAAGGAGGATATGCAAATTGCTAATAAAATACATGGAAAAGTACTCACCTTCTCTTCATTCCCACTAGGGAAATGCAAATTAAAACCTCAATGAGAAAACACGACACCACCCACCAGAATATTTAAAACGGAAAACAGTAAATATTGGGCAGGGATGTGGAAAAAGTGAACTCTCATATCCTGGTGATGACGACATAAATTAATAATAACCTTACAATTGGACTGGGCGCAGTGGCTCACACCTGTAATCCCAGCACTTTGGGAGATCAAGGCGGGCAGATCACCTGAGTTCAGGAGTTCCAGACCAGCCTTGGGACAGAATTGCGGACAATGGGCTCAGGTCACTCCCCGAGAGGATGTGTTCTTCCAGGCTCTTGGTCCCTCACTCACCCAAGAATGGGGGAGAGGACCATGCCGGGCCTGGTGACCTCATTTAAGTATATATCAGACCCCAAAGGGTTTTGCAGAAAGTGATTTATTTAGGCAGAGAAAGAGAAAAAGGAGAAAGAAATAGAGAGAGAAGGCGAGCTCCCACACTGTCATGAGAGGAAATCCAGAAATGGAGTCTGCCCAGATGTGGGAGAAGGGGACTTTTAACCTGGGAGATATTCCCATCCCATTCAAGTTTTCTGTCTTATGAAAGGAGTTCCTTCAAACTGCCGCTGGAGTGATTAATCTTTGATTTCTGACATCTGATTTGTTGTTTGGCCCACAGTCCTCCCATAGCTTTTCTTGGGCTTTCTAGACAAAGGAAGCTCACCTGGGCACTCTTGTCTTCCCCGACAGGCATAAAAGTTAAACAAAGACCTCTAGTCCCCCGGATGGAGAGGTAGGTGGAGGTATGGCGCTGGGAAGTTCTTGCCTTTGAAACCATGCCCCCTTGTGGACCTGAGGAGAGAATACATTCCCTCAGCCTGACCAACATGGTGAAACCCAGTAGTCTCTACTAAAAATACAAAATTAGCAAGGTATGGTGGTGCATGCCTATAGTCCCAAGTACACCGAGGCACGAGAATCACTTCAGCCCAGGAAGTGGAGGTTGCAGTGAGCTAAGATGGTGCAACAGCGTCTGGCCTGAGCAACCGAGCAAGACTCTATCTCAAAAAAGAAAAAAATATGTCCAAAAGAAGATACTGATTTTTCTTTTTAAGATTCCTCTCTAAATTGAATAAGCTTCCTAGTTATACTTTGGGATATGACAAGACAACTGGTACTAAACTAGTCATCCATCCAAAACAATCATTAAGAGTGAATAAAATATATACGACAACTAACTCAGGTATTAACCAACAGGCAGACGGCTGAGATTCCTGAGAGAAGTGAAACACGAGGTGATCACCCCAGTTCTTTACCTGGGTGCAATTGCTAGTTATGGTACAGTGACCTGAATGAACTCCAAGTAGAGTGATGATAATGTTGGGGAAAGTACATTCCAACCATAGGAAAGAGGCTGAAGTCCAAGCAGAGTGCAGTAGTAAACTGAGGAGACAGAGATTAGAGTTTAAGTGGTTGAAATCTGCAGGTAAGGCCCCAGAAAAGAGGGAAGGCTTCCGTGTGGAGGTTCCCCAAGGGTCCTTGGTTGAAGTGTGGGTTGCACATATATAAGGGAAAGCTAAGCCTACCAAAGAAAAACTGCTAAAGTATTAAGAATGGAACAGAAATAATTAGAGGTCAAACACTACTGACAGGCAATGGAACTCCTAAGACTTCTGGTTGAGTCAGAGTGGTAAAACCATACTATTCCGAAAGAATGGAGATCAATCCTGGGTACTTGTGAGAAGAAGGGGGAGGATGTCTCTACGCTTTTGTGTATGTATGAAACTATTCATGATGTTTTGAAAAAGAAAAAAAAAAAGACTGCCACAAATTCTGAAGGGAATTTCAAAATGAGAATTTCAAAAACACTTTGAGTATCTAAAATATTCCTAATGTATACAGAATATACCCTGAATTTTTAAAAACACATCAGAATAAAAATCAAACTGAACAGTCCTATTTACTCAGTAATATTTAAGTCACATTTTGTATATTAATTGAAAAATGACTTAAAACCTAAAGAAACAGGGAGAGAGAGAAGAGACAAGGAATAGATAAATCCATAGCAAAATAACACAGTAATTAGGACAGAACTAACCTTCAAATACTTTGTACGTTTTGTGGTATTTATTACAGCCTACTTCGAATTCTGGTTATTATAATATCCTCAATAAAATGGTAACCCATGATATGAAGAACTAAGCCTAATACTGATAATCACCTAATCAATGGAGGATAATGAGAAAAATTCAGTTGTGACTTCTACCATCCTACTGATAAGCAAAACTGGTTGGCTAAGCGGATGTTTCTTTGCTCCTTCACCTTTTTATGTGGGACCCATCTAGTACCACATTAGGGCAAAGGAGACAGATATTTCCAAAATAGAAGAGGACTACTTGATTCAATTAAGGATATATGAAGAACTGCACTTATTCTGTTGCTATCTAGAACTATTCTCCAATACAGAAGACACAAGCTTCATTTGGCTGTTTAAATTTTAATTCATTAAAATTGCATAAAATTCAAATTTGTGTTCTTTAGTCAAACTAGACAAACTTCAAGTGTTCAAGAGCCCCAAGTGGCTAATGACTATATCATAAAGGACAATGTAGATATAGGACAATTCCAAGTTATATTGGGCAGCACTGATCTAACGATTAGAATTTAACTGAATTGAAATTTAACCTAGAATCTTGGGCATACCTGTCTTCAAGATACATGTTTAGCATTGGAAACAGGGAGCCAAGCCATCAGTTGCAGGTCTTGGAGTGTGTCAAAGAGAGAAAGAAAATGTGTAATTCTAGAAGCTGGAAAAGTACTGTGGATTCCTAGAAAGAAAAAGCATAATCATAGTATCTGGTATCAAAATGGTATCCAATAGGGACCAGAGACCAAGGATAAAAGATTAAGAATTAAATAAAATACCCCACTTTGGAAGGCAGAGCTCAAAGTGTCTGGAGTCCACAGAGAGATGGGAGAAAGACCTTCCTCTCTTCAATCCAAACAGGTACTGTCTTTAAGACTCCAGCTGAGACAGTAGAAAAGAAAAGCCAGAAGTTCTGAGGGCAGGGACGCTGCTTTTCCCACAACAGATCATATAATATAGTACTGAAGAAATCTCTCAGTGTAAAAGCTTAAGAAAGCAACAATGACATGAGAACATCATTTCCAGCAATAATTTCTTGGGAGACATTTTCTGGTTTTGAAAAAAACATGTTTTTCCATTTCCTAAATTAGATGAAAAATGAAGCAATCTAGGAAAACATATCTGAATATTTTTGAAAACAAGAAACTGAGAAACTAGAAGCACCCTCTGATCCACACAAAACCTTTGGCCAAAATCAACTCAGTTGTGGCACACAACATATTGAGTACAGTTACAGGCAAAGCCCCATGTGAAGATTTCATGAAGGCAAGAACTCAAAACAGGATTCTTATCTGGGAGAAATATGGCAGACCTATACACACATGTAAGTACTAAACCTAACTGAAATTGTAAACAATATTGTGTAATATAGCATTCATTAAAGAGTACAGTTTTTTTTTTCTTAAAGGGACATTTTAAAATGTAATTATCCAACTGAATGCTCCTTTAGAAAAATGCTTAATATGACTGAGTTCTAGTCACATTAAGCATTTTGTACAAAATTACAATTATAAATAAAATTCTGTACCAAATGAAAATCACAGTGAGGTGAATTTTATATCTATTAGCTAGAAAATACACTCTTTCATTTTTTTATTTGTTTTGTTTTGTTCTTGAGATAGGGTCTTGCTCTGCTGCCCATGATGGAGGACAGTGGCACAATCATGGCTCACTGCAGCCTCAACTTCCTGGTCTCAAGCAATGCTCCCACCTCAGCCTCCTGAGTAGCTGGGATTACTGGCATGCACAACCCAAACAGCTAATTTTCTATTTTTTGCAGAAACAAGGTCTTGCTATGTTGCCTAGGCTGGTCTTAAACCCCTGGGCTCAAGCAATCCTCCCGCCTCAGCCTCCCAAAATGTCGAGATTATAGGCATAAGCCATCATGCCCAGCCTAGTCTTTCATTTTGAAGCTCAGATTTTGACAATAATTCTAAAAAATAACATGGTCAGTAAGTCTGTAACAAACAGTTTAACCACAGGCTGTCCATCTCCTCCAGTTATAGCAGCACGCTGGCTGGCTATGCAGAGATCATCTATATATTCTATTTGTACATTTGAATTATATATGAATTTTTAATTGTATCGCTACTTTTTTTAGTTCTGCATGTACTCTATTCTCCATTATGCATTTAATTTTTCTATACGATTGAACAGTAAAATGATCTTGTCATTGTATACCTAGTTTATGTATAACTTTTTTCCCACCTCTTTTATGTAGCAAAAAAAGAACATTGGTAAGAACATTTATCTCCTGCAGTATTTCTCTGGTCCTGTGTTCATACTGACATCTGGTGGCTCTAGAAAAGAAACTCCATTGCTATGACAAGGAATTTCTTTTTCCAGTGTTGTCCATTTATTCTATGTATCCTCAAGTTTATGTTTTTCCAAGACTACTTATACACAAGACAGCAGAACAATTCAAGTACCATCACAACTCGAATTGATGGTATACATTAATTGCATCCCTTCACTCTGGCAATGTGAATGGCAAAGATGTAGAATCTCCCACTATTTCAAGAATGTCACAAGCAAAGTAGGACTGTCTAGTTATTTATTTCATCACTAAAGTTCATGATCAGAATGGTTATAAAGTGAGGCCTTCCCATCAAGGACAATTTTAAACCACTCTCTAAAGATTCACATAGATTCCTACAATGTGTCTTGGCCATGAATCTTTAGCCTAAAATATAGTATCTTATTGACATATAGAATTTTTTAAAACTTATAATGAAAAGTTACATTTCTGTTTTATAAATTCCTTCATGTCTGCCCAGTGGCTAACAACCTTAAAGACAAATACTGATAGGAAAAGCCATGACCTTCTGGACAAAACTCATTATGTTAGGAATATAACAAAAAAGTTGTGGTGAAAATCCCAATCCAATTATCCATGTTATCACTGACATTTCTCATGGTTTCTAACAGATAGAGAGAATTCTAATGGCCAATTAGATATCAGAGACCATATCCAGAAAAATACATCCTTCAATCAAATGCAAGTATTAAAAGACAAAAAGCTAAAATTCCACTGTCTTATTATATACTGATTATTTTTCCATGTCTCCCCAGCAGCAGAGTCAAGAAACATTTGATTTTGATAATGCATCCCTAAACTTACATTTTCCTCTAGGGCTATAACACTATAATTCTACCACTTTCAGAAATTATTCAACTTTTTGAAGCATTCATACAGCAGTATTCTCCTTACAACAGAGCCACCCTATAATAATGACGCATACTAAGGCTTAGAGAAACAAAATATTCTGGGAGTTCCCTATCAAAGAAAAAGTGTATGGACAAGCTATCCTTAATACCAAAGACTCCTATTTATATAGGAGCAACATTTCCATTTTAGCAACATTCCATACTAATCAGTGATAATCATATATCATTAGTTGGCCAATGGCATTAGTAATCACAAAAAATGAAGAGATGATTGCATTAACCATGTAACAATCCAGCTTAGCCACAAGGGGATGGCATACTGTACAGCAGTGCTACTCAACATTGTTCACAAACTGGCTGTCAATGTGCAAACTGTTATCAGTCCTCAACAAGGTAAGAAGTTTTGAATAGAATGTTAACAACTATGTCCCTAGGTATACTTTACTTTAGCTGACATTTTCCTTGAGACAGGACTTCCTTGATGAAGAAACCAATATATTGATTTATATAATGGCTCAAGCTTCTTATATAAATTGATTGACATTTTGAGTGGCACTACTCTATAGTACCTAACTAGAACAGAGACTGTACTGTATGGACTGGGGTTGGGGGAGATTTTGTCTAGGTCTATTCATTTCTACCACATACTAGAATATCAAATTGTTACAAGAATATTGAAACCAAAAATTTTTGTTTTACTTTAAAAATGAATATGGACTTCCAATTTTAATACTGTAGCACAATATAAGCATTTGCCCTTACTTTTCTCAGAAATCATCCAAAAGCAATGAATCCAAAATTAGCAAGGAAAATAAAATAAAAACACACTCTCTATTTTTAGTAAAACTATGATTCTAGTTTTAGATTTCTGAATTCCAGATCAAAATTTGGAAAAAGGGCTCCAAAAGAACAAAGATCAATTCTGGGTACTTGTGGGAGAAAGAGATGTGTGTCAGCTGCATATCTTATGAAAAGCTAGCAAAGAACCACATTTCTCAAAGGTTAGAGGCTCCCAAGAAACAAAATTAAGTACAAGGAAAAAATGCAGAGGGTAATAGCAGGAACTTCTCTGGACCAGTTGAAAGCTGAAAATCAGAGGGACTGGATTCAAACAAAGAATCACACAACGTGGGTCTATCTCTGCTACCACAGACGGGAAACTACATTGCAAAAATCCCACAGTTGCTGACCCCCATTAACTAGTGAAAGATACCAGCTAAATGAATTCAGGTCCAAAAATCCTGAGTCTAAAGGAAAACTCTTGTTATCATGGAACGTGTCTCTACCTTCTTCCTATTGTAAACCTCCTGGAAACAGCTAATTGAGCAAAAACTCACATATTCGCAAGATGAATTATCACAAAGGTATGAGCACAAATCTATACAAAGATACAAGAAAAGGAAAAATTGTAGAAAAACAATTAATAGACCAAAAACAAAACAAAGCAAAAACCTCTCATCATAAAAATATTACCACACACCAAACGAAAACTACAGCTAAATCTACAGCTGAAAATTTTTAAAAAGAAGTTAAAGAAGCAATTGTCTCTGCGAAAAAGAGCACAGCACTGAAATACAAGGGCTCAAGTAAAAAATGACTAGCTGACAGGAAATGATATAATTTAAAATGAATTCAGAAAATACCTGGGAAAAACAAAAACAACTGAAATTGGAAGAAACACTAGAGAGAATAGACATTTCCGAAGAGAAACACAGAGGCTTAAAAAAAACAAAAAACAAAAAAAAAAACAGGAAAAGTAAAACAAAAACAGAGACAAAGAAAATTAGAGAAAAAGCAATAGACATGGAAAACAAATAAGATACCAACGATTGAAAGCTCCGGGGAGAGATCCAAGATGGCGGATTAGGAGCAGCTCAGGATTGCAGCTCCCAGTGAAAGTGCAGAGGGTGAGTGGACGCCGCATTTCCAGACGGATTTTTATTACCCCCAGACCAGGAGATTCGCAGGCGGAGCAGCCCCACGGGTCGCCAGTGCGGCTGTTTTGGCCGGCGCGGCTGTTTCGGCCGGTGCGGCTGTTTCGGCCGGCGTGGCTGTTTTGGCCGGCGCGGCTGCTTTGCCGGCACTCCGGCGTGGCGGGTCTCCGTACAAAATACACTGGTCTGTGTGCCCTTTTAACTGGCGAGTGGAGCTACGGTAAGGTAGATTAAAAAGGGGACTGAATCAGGGAGCCAGCCCAGGAGATCCCCAGGCAAAAAACCACTACGAATCTCAGCGCCGCTGTTTCAGCCTGCGCAGTGTGTCCCCACAGGGGAAATCACACAGATCCCGGCGCCTTTTCAACAGGCGACTGGAACACCTGGGAGTCGACCATTCAACTAAAAAAACAAAATGCTCTGAGACAGCGAGCCAGGTGATCAGGCTCGGCTAAAACAGCAATTGGAAACGCTCTTGGTTAAGAGTTTCTCAGCGGGCGCAGCTGAACCCGGGATGGTCCAGTTCTGTGGGGGAGGGGCGTGCGCCATTATGGGGCACTCCACCACTACAGAGGTAGTCAGCCATTGCAGAGGCAGCCTGCTGTTGCCGAGGCAACCTGCCATTATAGAAGTGGGCCACTATTGCCGAGGCAGATCTAATTACACCTATATAAACAGGACTGCAGGGAAGTTCTCACAGCAGCTGGGTGGAGCCCACAGCAGCTCAGCAAAGCCTCTGCAGGCAGACAGGGACTGGGCTGCCTCCTTGCTGGGCAGGGCAGCCTTGAAAAAAAAAAAAAAAGGCAGCAGCACACTGGAAACTCATAAATAAAGCCCTAACTCCCCGAGACAGAATACCTGGGGGAAAAAAAGGGGGAATATGAGTTCTGCTGCAACAGACTTAAACGTACCTGCCCAGCAGCTCTGATTGGACAACGGAGCTCACAACTCAGCACTTGAGCTCCTATGAAGGACAGACTGTCTCCTCAAGCAGCTCCCTGACCCCCGTATTTCCAAAGAGTCATCTCGTAAATGAGAGATCAGACTGACATTTGGCGGGCATCCTTCTGGGACACAGATAGCAGAAGAAGAAACTGGTAGCA